>DWEM01003438.1:0-10697 GCA_018245935.1 Agara belti belti | reverse complement strand
ATTCAAATTCAAATTGTTTTATTCATTATAAGGTACATACATACACTTAATGATGTTTCGAGAGGAATCCTAAATAATGTACGGAACATAACGCAAGGGGGATGTGCGGTCGAAGTCGCGTCGTTTATTGTAAGGGCTTTCGAACGGGCGCGAGTCGAGAGGACATGCGCGGCCACGCGGACCTGCGCTCAACAAGTCATCGAAGAGCAGCGTCCTTCGAGCGTCCGTCCAACGAGTGACCGTTGGCGCCCGGCACGCGCATGCGCCCGCAGCGCGTCGCGTCCTCCCCCAGCCCACGTGTTGCCGCGGACTTATTTCAACGCGCACGATATTCCAAATGTACGGTGCGGTATCGAATATATTAAGTGTAAAAATGTATGACGCTCATTAATTATCTGTATAATATGTAAACCCCTCTCACCATGAGAGGAGACGCGGTCCAGCAGTGGACCAAGAAAGGGTCGGAAAAAAAAAATATGTATATGGATTATAACGAGTAGAAAAATTTGGAATCGAGTTTGAATTTGAGACGAGCGCAATTCATTGGTAAAACGTTAAATGCCAAACATGTTCAAAGTATCGATTGGTGTCAGGCGTAAAGCACATGTCACGAGTGTCGGACGATTAGGGGTATAAGCGTTTTGGGTGCGAGGTATGAAAGATAACGCAAACGTATCTGACATGTACGTAACGATCGCGACCTCGCGAGTCGCAACTGACGTACAAGGTAGAAAAAGGTCTAAACGTTTAAATTGATTTCAACGTTCTCGCCGATTCATGGTGTGAATTAAAGAACAATATACAAGGCAGTGTCAATTTCTTGGGATTTAAGCACGAAGGTTACCATCTAAACGCCTAGTTGTATTTATTTTATTCTATAATAACTTAATAGTCCTTTACCGCGCACGTGTGAAATGCGGAACGAACTTCCTTCCGAGGCATTCCCGGGGCGCTATGAAATGGGGCTCTTCAAGAGAGGCGCGAAAAGAGCTCTACTCGAACGAACCGGCGACTCCTCGGACGTTGCAAGTGTCCATAGGCGATGGTACTACCGGCACTCACCGTCAGGCGGCCCGTCTGCCCGTGTCCCGGGCTGAACTATATTAAGGAAACGAAAGACCAGTAGCGCAGTGGGCGGTGGTGGGGAGTGCGCGCCACCCACCTTGTTGGCGTTGGCGGAGTGCGCCTTCTGCTCGTCCTCGTCGCGGTACTTGGACACGGTGACGAGGAAGCCGTTGATGCGCAGCTCGCGGTCCAGCTTCAGCGCCTTGTCCACCGCCTCCTTCCCGTGGAACGTCACCCGCACTGCACAGGGGACGAACGTTACCTCGCGACGCCGATGCGCTCTTATGGAAATGATAGGTCCGGCTACGCCGAGTAAAGCGTTCGTCGGAAGCGTACAAAGTCAGTCCGAATTAGATACTTAGATGGATGGAGAAATCATAAATTTGTCACAATATTATTTCAATCGCTAGAGTGGGTATGATAGAAACGAATTGTTTAATAATAATAAAGAAATTCATCTAGTAGCGTAAGAATGGCCGGCCACGACGTGCAAAGTCCGATTTGGCCGCGAGCCCGATACGCGCTGTAGCCGGGCGCGGGGCTCGGCGGCACCGCGCTGCCGACAATGAAACGACGGCTCGCATACTCACATATCTTGTACTTGGTCTTGCTGAACTCGTGTATGTGCGCCACCTCGCCGCACTGCGCGAACAGCAGCCGCACGTAGTCGGTGCTGGCCTCGTACGGCACGCCCACCAGCACGGCGGTCTCGGCGCGCGACTCGATCGCCACCGCGATGGCGCTGCCGTCCAGCACCGTGCCCTCCTCGGACAGCGCCTGCGGGCCGCTCCGGTTAGCGCTGGCCCCGCCGCCCGCCGATCGGACCGGTCGAGGCGGCGGCCGACTGTCGCGGTGAGCTTTGGCGAAACTCACAACGGACGACGCTCGTTGCGAACGCACTTAACCGTCCGTAGCCGAACTCCGCAGAGCGTTTTACACATCTTTTGCAATAGGATGCACGTCGGTACCGACTATTGCCATAATGTAACAAAATTATATCGTACCGTATTTATCATCCGCGTACTGTATATATACGCGGTTCCGGAAATAATATTCGATATCGATCGAATGACGTCGCAACATTGAAACTAGTAGCGAACGAATCCGACGTCTTTTTATACTATATTTTTATAGGTCCGCTCGAAAAGATCACAAATAAGAGAGAAACCTTTTGTTTAAAATAACGAGGTGTTTAAAATAACGTGTAAAATAACGAGGGCAGGCCGCTTCCGCTAGCGAAAGGGGGTGAAAAATAATCCGGCGCAATTGTCCATACGTAAAGGACTCGCATAACAAACAACCTTGCGAGAGATTACGATTGACAAAACCGCGCATTCCGATCCGGTGTCGAGAATCAAGAGGTCGAGTTGAATCCCATTACCCTCGTAACCTATAAGCACTGTCACTGTTTTTTTAACAATACATGGTTTTATAATTAGTCGTTTAGTAAATATCGCCAATATGTCGCCCTCGCCACTTCGTTCGGTGATCGATTCGGCCACAAGTTATGCCGCTATTGTTTGAAAACACGGCCCGCGACGACGCGTCGGGCCGCGCGTGGAATTTTTAACACGTTCGTCACCTTTAACGATATAAGCGACGTACCGAAGCTGGCGTCACAGCCACCGTAGGAGCACGTTCCGATTTAAAAACGTCCCAATTCGTGCGACACTTCAATTTATTTGAATTTTCAATTTTACTCTTAAATTGATTCCCAATATCATCATTGGGTCGTACTTAAACGCTCCTGCGTGTAACATCTTTTGTGACACTCATATATGATTTATATCATTACTTTATAAACGCTCAAGTTAAAAAACTTCAATATGTGAAAATGTTTTTGGTGGGAAATGCTGATTTGTGTACTGTCTCTGTTTAAATTTTACTAATACACAAGAAAATGAGAGCAGCGATATAAATTTTACAACAATGTTAATATATTTCTAATCAGCTTTTCCATGTGTCTTTGGCAATCACGAGATGTTGGATACTTTTATATGCTCACTTACCTCTAAATAATTAATTTAAATAATCACTATAACAAAATATGAGAAAAATACTTTGTTATAAGAAAGATATGAATGGCAGAACGTCCACACGACGACACCAATGAAGGTTTGATAATAATATGATTGTTCAATCATTAACATTGACTGTGTGGATGAACCTTATCATAAAGAAAAGTTTTAAAATAGCAGCAATAACACAAACTTTTTTCTATATAAAAAAAATTAAAAACACCAAAACTTATTTAACAATGTTCAATGTTGCCAGTATTTAGATTTACTATCAAAATGAGATTACCATTCGGTTGTATAAGAACGTGTTACCGCTGCTAGTGCAGTGTTTGTGGCATAAATACACAAATAAATAGGAGAGGTAAAAGAAGATTAGCCGATCTACTACCTTAGCATCTCGTCATGTGAAATTTTTATACATTTACCAGATCAAATATTGCAAGTAATGCCCAAATACTCTCAGCGGTAGTAGAAGACCAGCCATTTGAAACATTCAAATAGTCATTCATACTGTAAATTCGTAGGCTTCAAAATTTGGAAAAAACGTCTAGCCTTAAAGTTGAGACTCCTTGGGACACCCAATGGAGACGTTGTGTTCTAAATTAGCTAACTAATAATCTTTTAAATTATAAAAAAATGTTAATAAACATTCGTTTACCTTATCCAGAGAGTCTTTGTTTTTGAATTCGACTATTGCCGATAATGTCGGAGTTGTGGTCAGTTCAGTAACAATGATTGGACCACGTCTAAAAAGAAAGAAAATTTCTCTTGTTAATACTCCGTTCCACGATCGCAGTCCCAGTGCCTCGCACTACGGAACATTTCACATGTCATCTTATAATTTGAATAAATTCCAAATCAAAAATTCAAAATTCAACTAACTCTATCAACAATGTCGACTGAAGATATTTGAATGTTAGCAAATACATATGAGATTAAACGAGTGCAATGTGACGGGGGCTCACTTGACACTGATGACTTCTCCGTGCTTCGAGAACAGCTCCTTCAGCTTCTCCTGGTAGTCGAACAGGTAGCTCGACGGGAGGTTCTCCACGAGCAGTTTACCAGATTCCACCTTCTCCTCCTTCTGGTCGTCCGGCTTGGAATCGCCAGCATCGTCCTGCTGGTCACCCTCCTGCACGTTGGCCGCGTCTTCGTGGCGGAGCTCGTCCCCCTGCTCGGCCGCCGGGTCGCCGTTGTCCTCCGCCTGCATCGCCTCGGGCGCTTCCGCGTCCAGTAACTCTTCTGGCTGATGAGTAGCTTGTTTGGCCTTCGAAGTTGCCTGGTTCTTAGCACCGCGACCTTTTTTCTGTGCCACCATTTTTTTATATTACTGCAAGAATTACCGCATTTGAGATTTGCGAATCCACAATGGCTACTTCGACGAGTTTCCCGCCTAACATTATACCCATAGTATATGACACATAAGTACGATTTGGCGCCTATCACACCTCAAGGACAAAGTTAGTAACCCGCGAAAACAGGACTAAATAACAAAAATTCACATTTATTAACAACTTTTACGACTTTTATTCCGATAGCAGCATAACGGTATATGCATCGATATGAACAAAACGCGCCATGAAGCATGGCGTTAGAATGGAAAATTCACGAAACCTTACACCCTACTTGTTTATCTTACACAACTTGTTTTTCAAATCCAGATTTCGATATAACTAATATGAGATAACATACTACTCACCAATCAAGTATATTATTTGTAAAATCGATTGCAGTACAAATTCACTCTATTAGAAGCAAAATTACAAGTAATAATAACACGCACCCGGCATCACGCAAGCGCATCCGCCATTACAAAAAGTTTGCTTAAGAATAGGGTTGCCATCTGAATAATTCAAATCATCGATCGGCGTCCTGTTTGCACAACTACTATATAATAATTTAATATGTATATACCTAACTATTACGGAATTTGATTAGCAGACTACTTCCAACAATAATTATCTCCTGTATTAAGTGTATAGATAAAATATAACAATATCATTAATTTAATATAAGTCTACCTTGATCTTTAAAATATATCGTAGGTCGAACCTAAATACTCAATACAAATCACCGATATACATGTAATGTACGCTAAAGCACTTTTATGGTTGATTGCAGATTTCTTGGCATATAAAACTCCATCTTAAATATTATTTTGCAGCAAAGTATTTAATATAACAGAGATTTTTATACATGTGTACACTAGTTTAAAATTAGAATATTTTTGTTAGTAACTGTTCTTTTAAGAATACTGAATTAAACGTCCGAAATCTTCGTAACATTTTCTATTATAGTTATCGATAACCACACGTGACAAATTAACAAAACTGTTACTATAAAAAAAATTTAATATATTACTATAGTAACAAAATGAATTGGTAAGTTTTCATTAAATTTGCCAGAACAAAACGATTTGGTTACATGTTTTCTGTCTAGATGGCCGAGGATTGAAACAACCTTCCTGAATTGGTTCTCCCATAAACATAAAATAGAAATCATCAAGACTACGGCGAGGGCTTATTCATGACCCCTCATCCACCTAACGCGACATAAAACTACGCTTATTATCAGTCGGGATCGCGAGCAAACCCTAGTTTATAATTTTTTTTTAAATAATAAAATATGTAGTAACAACTATAAAGCGAGATTATTTCCTCTGGTTTGATGGCAGGATCGGATCGTATATGATACCAATGGTTATATTTGTTTAATTAATATAGTACTCTTCAGTGTAATTTACTGTCGATAAAACAATATTAAACTACACTACAAAAACTTATACGATGATAATACAGAATAAGAACAAAAGCGGTACATTTTGAATTTCTCTTGTAGTCAAATTAATATTTCCATTATCAAAGCAAGAATTACTATACAGATCAGGGCCGATAGATCGTATAATTGGATCTACATATTTTACAAAATATGTTTAAAAAACATCATTGTCCGGCCATTAGAGTCCGTAGAACAGAATATATATTGGTTGTATTATTGTGTTCTATGCAAGTTTTTTTTATTGTTGATGAATACCTGAAACTTGTTTTTAAATTTAACTATTTATATTTTGTTAGTTGTTTTATTAAGATTTGATTTTGTATAAAATAAGGGTATACAATAATTTTCCTCTGCTGGTAACCCTGATAGAGACATTGATTGACATTAGTGATTAGACACAACCTAACCTCAATTGACATAAGTTATGAGAATTGCTCCTCGTTGCAAAACGAAACGTATGTTACTAATTTTATGCAAATAACTTTAATGCAGTCGTAATAATTTTCAGTTGAAACGATCGACAATGAAGTCGAAATCCTTAAACATAAATCAAAGTGTTATCGATCAAGTGAGAGAAAACCTAACCTTCGACTTCGTTAAACTATATAATAGTAACGCTGAAACTAAAATACAGTTGAACCCAAAACATGATAAGAATTCAACGCAGGAGCCAAAAACGGCGAACAAATATACTCAATCAGACATAAGTAGTTCTAAGCGTTCAAGGTCTCCAAATAAAAATAAAAGGAAAAAAGGAAATGATGCTTTAGATGCATCCAATGCTGCGGCTGCTCTCGATCGCAGTTTGCTGGGCACGTTGACCACGAGCTCCAATAGGTCATCTAATGTCAAGAAGGACAAACATAATGATAGCGTAAAATCCATTATGAAGGGCAAACCAGACGATGACAATCCGACCGTTCGAAAAATCTGTGCTAGTCCTCCGAGTGGTAAAACAAAAAAAAGAAACAAATCCGTCAGTTTCATGCTGGATGATGCAGAGGAGGTGATCGTCAAGAAAATTAAGTCAAACGATGCTAACAAAGAAGACAAAGGTCCATTTAAAGCAGTTACAAATGAGGAAAAATTGTTAAACAAAAAAGCAAATAAGCAAAAAACGAAGGCAGAACAAAAATTAAACAGAGACTATGTTTGTATTAAAAAGTTTGGTGAATCAAGACACATAATGTCATGTAATGATCAACATGTCAATGTTACCGCAGGGTCTTCAAAGAACAATGATATCAAAGAACCTGCATCAGAATTTGTAATGCCGGAGGAGTTGGCCGCTCAACTAAACAAAAAAAATAAAAAGGCCAAAAACTTTGTATCCTCACCGAAGAAAGTTCTTAGCATTCAGGAAAATCATGAAATCGAATCGAACTTGGAGAATAGCAAGAAACAGAAAAAGAAGAAGCGTCAAGCTAAATTTTTACAAGATACGAGTAGCGAAGTAGATGGGGAACCTGCAGTTAAATTGCGCAAAAAGGACATAAAGCCTGACACCATCGCCGAGGGCCTCGAGAACCTCAACATAGGGGATAACGCTCACACATTGAGCTCGTTACTGGATGAAATGACTGTAACAGACAAAAAAAAGAAGAGAAAAGAAAAGGAGAAAAAGAAAAAACTACAAAACAACGCTTTTGCAAATGTGACACAAGCTCAGCAACAGATGACCAAAGGGGACAACGCAACGGATGAAGTTGAAAAAGTGAGATGGGTTAATCGTAAGTGGAACAAGGATGTTAAGAGCAGCAGCAGGAACAAGCTCCTTACATCCATTTTGGTGGAAAACTTGCCATTGTCAATCATGTGCAGCTACAAGTCACAACTATCGGAACACTTCACTAAGTTTGGAACTATCGTAGGTGTTGGGTACGTTGGCTTCTTATTTAGTCTTCCTGTTAGCGAACACCCCCAGTAATAGCTCTCAGCGCCAGGGTCATGATGCAACATTCAACTTCATGCTCCTTGGACAATATTAATGTAGGAATATAACCTTGAGAGGTTTGCTATGAATTCTTTATTTATAAGGCGCATGTCTATTAGTTAATAAAAATATATTTTATTTTATTAAATTACCTTTAAAAATAAGTTCAAAGGTTTTTTAAATCAAAATATTATATGCTAGTACTCAAAATTTCATTTTGCAAAATATGCTCTGAATTCTGAGCAAAAAGTCTTTGTGATATCCAAATGTATTATGCATATTTAAATGTTTTCATTGATGCTAATTCCAGGGTTGCTGAAGCTTATCCCAATGAGGACCCCAAGCCAGTGTTCACAACAACCATCTACTTCCAAGATGAAGAATCAGCAACAAAGGTGATATATAACTATAACTTGTTTTATAAATATGTTATACACAGACCCAACTAAGTAGCTAATACTCATTTTGCCAATGCTGTTTTGTCTGTCTTTTAAACAAACTTCAGATTTTTCATCTTATATCGAGAAGCATAAAGAATGCCACTGAATAATAAGTCAATTCTATAACCAGACTTGAGATCTGGAATTGAAAAAAAATACCATTATCAATTTATTTGTAAATTATAAATGAATCATGAATTGATCCTTAATATAAGACACATTTATCTGTGGTATAGCACCTTTTGAATAAAATTATAGAACACGCTTATAATTTTCATTTGCAAACATTGCTTGAAAGATCAAAAGCAGCAATACTAATACGAAAGTAATTTACTAGAGAAATACAATTAGTAAGTTAGTTTTTTTGCAATAACAGGACAATTGTTATTCTTATAACATTTCTACCTTTAAACCAGAACTTACTAAGTTTCATTTTAGTTTGGGATTAATTAAATCAAAAACCGCTTTCGAATCGCTGTAGGCCTTAGAAGACGACAACATAGCATTTCAAGGGCACAGAATCCGCGTGAGGCGCCCCCTACCGCCGTCCGAGACCACGGTGGTGGCGCGCACGTACGCCGACGTCACCGACCAGGGCATCAGCTCGATATTCTCCAGCGCAGGACGCATCAGAACCATACGAAATTTGGTCAAGGGAAAAAACACTATGAGTATGTTTCATTGTTATTATTAAACATTAATGGCCAGCACGGATTCAGCGAACTCTTTTCCATTTTGAAACAACCATATTAGTTTTGTTACGAAAGCATCTCATGTTAAAAAATGTACAATACTTTTATTATTGATTGTTTTTCGGTGTAAGTGGACAACTGGACAAGGACCTTCCCTTCCAAATACAAAGTAATACAGACTAGTATATATACTCGTCTTCGTTATCTACCCATTCGAAACGAGCTCTTCTAGTAAGCCGCTGGGAATTTGAGCCAGCCAGTTAGCAGAACTGAGAGTAAATGACAACTCTACATGCAAATGAATGAAAAAAGTAATAATATTGCTAAATATATTTATGAATATCTATATACGAAAAATTTTATTTTTCCGTTTCAGGCACGGTGTTTATTGAATTTGACGGGCCGGAAGCAGTTGAACGAGCACTCAAGTTGACCGAGGATGTTAAAATTGGCGGGAAAAAGATATATGTGTCAAAGTTTGAAGTCCGTAAATTGAAGTTCTCTAAACATTCTGAAAATAATTCTCCCAGAACAGAGAAATAATTTTATTTTTATATATCCACCTGGTAATGAGTTTAAGAGACTCAATACGATTTATTTAAATAAATGTATCTTTTATAATACTTAACATTTGAGGGTCAAGGTATATAAGTGTATGCAGATATGTGATGTGTCATTGTTTTAAAAAACACGAGGAAGAAGCAAACTTCACCCCATGCTAATAAGGGGGGGGGGGGGGGTTAGCCTTGAGTTGGAGGAACTAGATGGAGAATGTTTGTTTGCAAATGCTTAACGTTATGGCTAAAGCAGAATTGAAACAAAATTGTTTTTTAAAAGGTGTTTTAAAAGGACTTGTGTTTTCTATGTGGAATATAGTCATTATACTGTAAAATATTATATTATCGTTTTATTGCGTAGTTTCATACTGACCACGACATTCTAAACTTAAAGTAATATATCAGCGTAGTTGTAAGTAAAGGTTTTATAAGGTAAATAAGCGCATTTCTTCTAAACAAAATTCATGTTTTTTTGAGGTTTTTAATACGTTAGAATTACATGATGGCTAGCGTGCGGTTGTTTAAGGTTCTCCTCTGTAATGAATTGTGCTGACATGTTGACATTTTTTGCGTCCCACTCCTGGGCCCCGGTCACTTCTGCAATTGCGATAGGAGTATACTCCATCGCTCTGCTCCGGTGGGGATCGGTGGAGTACCTCATGGTTGTCATTCCGTTGGCTTAACGATTGCTGTCTAACAATAACGTAGCAGCTGGGACCGACTGCTTAATGTGCCTTGGAAGATCTTTTACGATCCGCAACCGCGTCGGGGCCACGGGTCCTTATGTTGATACGGTAGTTATATTGCTGCAATAATTAATATGTTCTTGTATTGTTCCATATTGTATCTGGAATTTTATATAATATCCTAATTTAGTTCTATTTTGGCTACATGATAATTTATGGCAATGATGTATGCAATAATATATACATATACTAGAGCGCTCTTCTAATTTTTATATTATTCAAATGAATAGCTTTGTCACTTCATATGGTTCATGTAGTTTTATATAACTTGGTTTTGATGTGATCTGTTATTGAGAAAAAAAATAAAAAGCTATTACTACACGGATTTTTTATTTTCCTCATGATCATCATTATCCTGTTTTCTAGTAGTAAAAGAATATTAATAAAAATATGTTTCCGCCCGGGATCGAACCGGGGACCTTCTGCGTGTTAGGCAGATGTGATAACCGCTACACCACGGAAACT
>DWEM01003437.1:0-10698 GCA_018245935.1 Agara belti belti | reverse complement strand
AGAGGTAATCGATGTTTGGCTTTACTTTATTTGCTTTGCTGTTAAATTGCTCCATCTGGGTATGTATGTACATATAACATGAGCAAGATTTTAAAAAATATAATTCAACATTTCAGATAGATTATTAGAAAGACATTCATAACCAAGAGAGTTATGAAGTGCTTATATTCTTTGGAACGGGACAATGCAGCTCAATTAATGGAATAAGAATAACTTAACCTTGCAAAAATTATGAGTTTTTATCTATTTCTCTATTATAAAACTAATACAGGATCTTGCGTTGTTATATTTTTATACCGCTAAGGACTAAAAAAATATAAATAATAGTACCCCGCAATAGTTCCTTTTTATTCTTTACTTTTCCAAAATCCTAATCTTCAAATACTCACTTTTCTCAGTAATTAACACATTTTCTGATAAAAGGAAGCAGATTAAGCAGCGTACAAAATTTTCCAAAGCCGCATAAGTACTTTAGGATAATTAATTAATAGGGCAAAGTTTTGCACGTCGTACTTCAATTAGGGCTCCGCTGATAGTCTGTAAACAAACAGCGGAGTAGCGGCTATGGAAGTGGATCAAAGATCGCGTGTTTCGGCAGTTAGTTAATAAAGGAAATATATTAGATCGGGAGCTATTGCTTGAGCGGCGGGGCGCGGCGAAGGCCTCTCCCATCGCTAATATAAGTTAATGGAAAATCGAAGTATTATCTCCTGCCCCCTGCCACCCCACCCGACCGCCAGCCAACTTTTGATCCTCGACAAATTTTAAGGATTCCTTCAAGCGTTAATTAATTTATTGTAGCGGTCGATGTAGCCGCAAGAAAACTCAATTAATTCTAAAAGGGTTTTTGTGTTGTTTTTTTTTTCAATGATCGCCCTCCGTCTCGCGAAAAGAAAGCGCGGTTCTCATTTCATCTCTTTGAAACGCCCCTTTTACCCAGCAGTAATTAGAAAGTAATGAATTTACTACCGCATTCTCCGAATAAAAAGACTAAAGGTTGTTATTAAAATGATACGTGAAATACACTTAAACATCTAATTAAATAACAATATGCCTAATCATCATTTGACATCAAACAGCGCCTGCGCTGTATATTACAAATTAAACAGACCTAATTTTGTCCTATTAGGGCCAATTTTGCTACTTTTTGAGATCCTGAAATTGAGTTCTCTAATCGGTTTCTTTTCGTAATTGTACATATGTATGTACATCTGCTCATTACATGTCACTCGTGGGATTCCTTTGTCAAAGGACTGAGTGTTGTTTTTTACCAAATCTAAAACGCCTAGCAGGAAAGGTGCAATACATTTTTTTTTTATTTATTAAATCATTTAACAGATGCAAAAATCACAATTTACTCAATAGACAGGACGTTTTTCTAACCAAACTAAATTCCTTAATCGGTCGATAATGAGGCAAACCTTTTAAAATTGTTACAAAAAGTAGTTGTACTTACAAATTTTTATCAATACAACAGTTTTCTTGTTTTAAAAAAATTTGCAGTTACCCTTTAAAAGTACCTGTATATAAAACCATATTAATAAAATAAGCAGGCAAGCACTTCAGTAGTCATAAAAATGGCACAGTATGTGTAAAATATTGATAAAAACAGTGTGAGAATTTACAGTATACAATGACGTTCTATTGTCTGCAAAATTTTTGTATTTCTCCGTAAATAACCTAATACGTCAGACTTCATCCTTGTTTTTCCTTGTCTTCAGGTTGTCTGCTCGAAGGCTCCCGGCCACCGCCCGATGTGCCGCCGCGCAACCCGACCATGTCTCGCCTGAACGGCCGCATCACTGGCAACCCCGCCGACCTCTCCGATTTTGAACCCTCGTGCCTGGTGCGCACCCCTTCTGGAAATTTTTACGTGCCCTCGGGTTAGTGAAACTTTATTTAAGACTCGGATTTGGATGTTGTCAATGAAAAATTTGTTACGGCATCATTGAAAACCTGTCAGTTTGTCCCATTTTTAGCGTGCGTGTACTATGAAATTATTTTTTTAAAATTCATGTCGCAAAATCGCCATTATGCTATTTGATTTTTTATAACATGTACTGAAATTAAATTTATCTAAAATAGTAGTGATTAAAATTATCAGACTAAATTTAATTTGTATTGGTTAATTTTATCGTATTAGCAATTAAGTACATTTTTGTAAGGATTATAAGTAACCATGCTTCTCACGGAAAATAGTTTTAACGTAATTTATTTTCAGGGGACATCCAAAAGAATCCGTCTATGGACTACAAGTCGAACTCATCGTGTAGTAGTCCCGGAAAACAAGAAAAGAGTACACTAGAAAGGATGGACCGGAACGATCGACACCCAGCATTTGGGGCTCCCGTGCCTGTCCTCCCGGTTAGGAACAATCTCCGCGCGACACACTTTCCCCCAGCCGCCTCACGCTTTCACTTCAGAAAGGGATTCTCATCTAGGTGCTCTTGGAAGTGCACCGCAATAGTATTCATAATGCTGTTTGTCCTACTTTTAGCCATCGCCTCTTATATGTCAGGTAATTTATTTTTAACCCAATTTTAAGTGACAGTTGCTTGATTATTATCAAAATTAAAAAGAGTATCATTTTGGCACCGGGATTAAAATGTTTGCTTAACTACTTTTTTTTTTTACATTACAATACTTTGACCTTAATGCCATATTTGTTTACAGCGTCTTATTTCACTGATAATTGGTCATATCAGAACAAGCCATGTACAGTAATAGTCGGCGAATCCTCTGATAAGTTTCCCGCGTCAAAACCTACGACGCTTGAGTCAAGTAATAAATCTTTAATAAGCAGACCGCACCAGAGCTCGACATCCTCCGGCGCAGGTAATGGGGAAAGTCACTCGCGCCATCGTAGAAGTGTAGATGGGCATGCTTCCTCTGTAATACCTTCTGTTTCTTCTGTGAATTCTTCCGCTACTGTAGATATGCATGAATTAATCACTACGCCTTCTTTGAATACTGTTCATTTAGTGCATGGTGTGTCACCGACTTCCACTTCAAAAGAAGCTCATACTGACCTAACGGAAGAACATGATAAAGTCAATAACAATGCTTCTTTGTCCATCGATGTGGGTAATATAACAGCTAACACGGGTGATCTAACCAATACAACCACGCTTGCCGTAACGTACAATAAAAATGAGATTACCACTATCAACGAAACAATTCAAGATATTGTTACAACTAAATCAGTAACACATACCGTAAACAACATGGAGACGGAAACACATGTGGATCAACCAGCTGAAATTGTAACAGTTAAAAAGAGCAATGAGCCTGATAAAAGCGATATCGCATATGACCCTGGAGATATGCAAGGTGATGCATTTCCGTCGATCTACTCATATGGTGTACAAAAACTTCAGTATTTAAAATTACTAACAAGGCTAAACGAGGTTAACGAAGAACTACATATTTACTCAAATGAGTCCACTGAATTAGAAAATAACCCAGAAAAGTTCCATTACAGTAGAGATAGTACTCCTCGTAATATGGAAACTACAGTTCCTCCAAAATTTCTTACAACCCCACGAGTCATTGCCACAGATATATCTCTAACAAGTAATGCAACTACGGCTGAGAGTTTTAATTATTTCACAACACATAAACCTCTCCTTGAAACGGAGCATGTTGTGCCAGTATCGCCTATGCCAACGAGTGTTACTAATACTAATTATGTTGTAAATAATATAGTCAATACCAAAGAGGCGAAGATTGTAACCGATGAGCCTTCTATTATGCAGAGTGCTAAAGAATCAAAATCATCAGATATAACAGTTAATGCTAAACATGTTTTAATTAATCTTACGATATCATCAGACGATGCCGAAAACTCTTACAAGCCCTTATATTCATTGACAGTAACCGTTCCCACAGTCGGAGATTCCAATGAAATACCCTCTGTTAAAATTACCCCAATGGATACCGAACCAACCGTGGCTACAAATTTTAATAAACCAGTGTCTGTTGATGGCACCTACCAAGAAAAAATGATACAAGAAAAAAATTGGGGTGGCAGTTGTGAATGTTCTTGTCCAGTATGCGACAGTACCAATTCTTCTGATAGCTTTTACGATGACTATCCTGATAAAACTCTTCTAACAACTGTAGCTGACGTTGAATCGACTAATGACTATGAGACATCCAAAAGTACCCCAGACGATTATTCAACGACGGAAGTCGATAACACTACAACAGAGAATTATAATATGAAAACAAGTGAGATAGAACATGAATTTACAATAACTACACAGGTGACTGATTCAACTACAAATGATATAACAACCGAATCTGGAAGAATATCAACAGTGGATGTTTCTAAATATGTATGTCCAAAGTTAAAACCTCCACCAATCCTTATTTTGGAAGGTGAGGTCTCTGAATTAGCATTCTTATAACATACTAATGATCACTGAACTCCATTTACAGCAGCGTTCCACGATCGATATGAAAAATAAACCTAACAGACTAACAAGCATGTTTGATAATAGGCTATTAATTGTTGAAACACGGGAAGATTGTGTTAACACATATGTATAATCTGCATGCGCTTAGTAGTATACATTTACACTTTATTTTGTAGAGCTACTTAATGTTGCAAAATTTTAGTTTCAATTCTATTTATTAATATACCTGTTTACAATATCATTACATTATCGCATGATTAAAACATATTTTTTCATTTGTGTTTGGACTTTGAATTAACTTTACTAAAACAATACCTCGTGTTATAGGTGCAAGGACATTTCCAGCACAATCGTTTCCACCCGATGGAACAACGTTTAAACAAATTAATTTAGGTGAAAAGTTATCAAAAGAAATCCCTCCATATAGTTACTGGAACATGCAGTTCTATCAATCAGAAGCATCATATGTAAAATTCGATTACATGATCCCAAGAGGAGCATCAATAGGTGTTTATGCTAGACGAAACGCTTTGCCTACACATACGCAATATCACTTTTTGGAAGTCCTCAGTGGTTTCAAAGCAAGAACTACAAGGGCCTCACACGTAAGTAAACTGTTCATATTTATCGAATTAATATAAAAATGTATAAAAAACGATTTAATGTTTATAATAAAAGAGGTAGAAGGATAAAATTTGTACATCAAACTTTTAAATTAGTAAAAACTTTGGTAACGTGTAATTAAGCAAAACATGTTACTAACATTGGATGTTACAATACTTTGCTTATTTGTTCGTTCGCTAATCACGAAAAAACTTATACGTCGATTTTTTCATCTTTTCTAACTTCGCTTGTGGGAAGTAGGCGGAAAACGGCTAGTAATTTAACGAATATTTCACTTACAGCCGTCCGTTAAGAAAGAAGTTACACATTATATGGAGCAAGGACATTGGTTTTTGTCATTATATAATGATGACGGCGATCCGCAAGAAATTTCTTTCATAGCTATAGTGGCTGAAGACATGACCCATAATTGCCCCAACGGCTGCTCAGGCAAAGGAGAATGTTTAATGGGTCACTGTCAGTGCCAGCCAGGTTTTGGAGGAGACGATTGCAGTGAAAGTATGTTGTAGAATTATTTACTATGGAATTAGTTTTTTTTTCAAAACCAAATTGCAATTATTTCTTTTCATGCCTTTGATTAGTCTCAATCAAGTGTATTTATATTTTTTTGTAAAATCACTCTGTAATTTTTAATATTTTTTAAGGTGTATGTCCAGTGCTGTGTAGCCAACGCGGTGAATATATTAATGGAGAATGTCAATGTAATCCTGGATGGAAAGGCAAAGAATGTTCTTTGCGTCACGATGAATGCGAGGTTCCCGATTGCAACGGCCATGGTCACTGTGTAAATGGAAAATGTTCCTGCGTACGAGGATATAAAGGGAAATATTGTAAGGAAATAGATTGTCCACATCCAACTTGCTCAGGACACGGATTTTGTATTGAAGGCGCTTGTGTTTGTAAAAAAGGATGGAAAGGAGCAGATTGTGCAACTATGGACAAGGATGCACTTCAGTGTCTGCCAGACTGCTCTGGCCATGGTACTTTTGACGTAGATACGCAAACGTGTACTTGTCATGCCCGTTGGTCTGGTGACGATTGCTCTAAAGGTAAGTCTTACAAAAACAATTTTTTTTACACATAAATATAGAGTTGAAAACTTTTATTTTGTTTTATTTGTGAGCATTGTATACATATATCTGATCAATTACGTAATTGGGTACTATTGCAGAAGTTTGTGACTTAGACTGTGGGCCTCATGGAAGGTGCGTTGGCGAGTCTTGCGTATGTGATCAGGGTTGGACCGGAGAATTCTGCATATCGAAACTCTGCGACACTCGTTGTAGTGACCATGGACAGTGCAAAAATGGCACTTGTCTATGTGTTTCTGGCTGGAATGGAAGACACTGTACTTTAGAAGGTTGCCCAAGAGGTTGTGCCGGACATGGTCAGTGTAGAGTTGCTAATGACGGCCATTGGGAATGCAAATGCTTTGACGGATGGGATGGACCTGACTGCACTACACTCAAAGAGCAAATCTGTGACGATTCTAAAGACAACGACAAAGGTATAATAAATGTATTACGTGAAGTAATGTTTATTAAACATTTATGTAAGAATATGGTATATGTATAACAATGTAATATATGCTCATATTTGGTAAACGGGTTATGACAGTTACAAATTTATGCAAATAGTTTTAGACGTAGCGGTATACGAAGTGTGGCGACTAAAATTTGACACGTTATCACTTCCTGAAGTTTATAAACCCAAAAGCGATACGAATTTGAGACGAATCAATTAACACCGAAATAACTAAAATTGCTACGGTTCTAGTGAGAGCACAGTAACCCAAATTAATATACCCTTACACGCTGACCTATTATTATATACAAGGTTCTTCAACATATTGAGTGGCAGACATATTAATGTTTTTTGCTTAATTTAGATGGGTTAATCGACTGCGAAGACCCAGAATGCTGTCAGAGCCCAGCTTGTAAGGGTAGTCAGCTCTGCGTGTCCTCGCCGAAGCCGACCGACATATTGTTGCGGAAGCAACCGCCCGCCATCACTGCTTCATTCTTCGAGAGAATGAAATTCCTCATTGACGAAGGTAGTCTTCAAAATTACGCTAAACAGGAGACCTTCAACGAAAGGTAAGAATGTGTTCGGTGTCATGTTAGATGTACTTATAACCGGGAACCAATTCATATGCGGAAGTATATAAATTTATTAGACATATAAATTGGTTCCTAATTTCTGTACTACTCGTACTAAATAATAAATATTAATATATAAGATATGCAATGTTGTGCCCCAGTCAATCCTAATGTTTTATTTACATCAGAGTGTATCACTTTTATTTTTTCTTTTCCTACACCCTGTTTTGCAGAGAGTTCTTTGTATTTATTTTAATTTTAAAACGGAAGTAATTGAAATTCGAGCGGTTATTAACAGTCGTAATTTGCATGTTCTTGTTCCTGGTTTTTAACGATAACCGATGCTCAGCCCCAACACTGTTACTAACATGTTCTGAGTTTTCCACTTCTAAATTAACATGATTGTATCTAACGATACTTACTCATTCTTTGTCATTTCTCGTCTTTCCGCTGCGCAGTATGTTTTGGAACCACTTCAACACGAGGTAAGATTCAGCTTCCAATTTAGGAGTGTGTGCATTTACACTTAGTTGTATATCACTATCTATCGTACATTTGTATGTACGTAATTGGCCATATAATATTTAGTATATATGTATATGTATATTAGTGTGTGCATGCGTCTTTTATGTTTAGTAACCTAACTCGTGTCCTGTGAATCTTGTGTTACGCTTTTTATCTAATATTATATTTATGTATAACATTTAATTATATCGGAATTCGTAGAACCTATGTAGGTAGAGTTTGAAGGTTTCGTCGAATGTAGATTAAAGTTTTGAGAATAAAAATGGAAGAGTGCCACTTATTTTAAGTGAAAAGTAGCAGAAGTCCTTAGGATTGCAAGTATACCTAATTCAAAGATTACTTTACACATTTTTATATCATTACATACCAGTAGCCTTCCCATAAATATAGTAAAAATTGAAGATACAATTAGAAAATTTTGAAGTAGTGACTCGCATTATAAATCTCGTAAAATGTAAAATATCTATTCACCTAAATAATATTATGAATCACTTCACATACACTTCCCTTTTCTATATAGTATTCAAAGTAAAAAAAAAATACAATGTATTGTCATCATACAAGTGTCATCATCATCAGATTATATGATTTCAGTCGGTCAGCTGTTATAAGGGGCAGAGTGGTAACATCACTGGGGTCAGGGTTAGTGGGGGTTCGTGTATCGACCTCAACGCCATTAGAAGGTTTTACTTTGACTAGAGAAGATGGTTGGTTCGATCTCCTAGTCAACGGAGGAGGCGCTGTAACGTTACATTTTGGAAGAGCTCCCTTTAAACGATCCACGCAAGTCGTGTTCGTTCCTTGGAATGAGGTTTGTACATTTAAGCTGTTTTTAAATTTTATTCATTATTCTTTATTGTTCTATATTGTTGTTGTTGTTTATATTCTTTATTGTTGCCAACAAAAGGCAGTTTTAATGCTAGGTAGCATTTTTTACTAGACAACCCAAATTGTCATACGCTATGGGCCCTACTGGCCTCGAAAGTTCTACATAGAAGGCAAGGACACTGAGCTAATAGAATTGTATAAAGGTTACAGCAAGAGTGATTTCAAATTCTGTCTGCTCAAACGCAACAAAAATATTTCTGTACCAAAAGGATAAATTTGTAAGAGACTGCTATAAAAAATAAATTATTTACCTGAAAGTATAAATAAATTATAGATATAATACAAATTCCGCATCAAACTTTTAACGGAACCACTGGCGAACGAACTGGCGATCTTTAATGTAAATTTTATAGGTCAAAGCCCGTGAATATAGCATAAGGCAGCCTTTCACACTCGATGTAGACGTTAATAATTCAAACAACTTTGATGGCCGAAGTTAGTATAAAGCAATTTAATTTTTTTTCGTTCTCTGCCGAAACATGCGAAACGACGATCAAAGAGGCATTAGGTATTTTCAGCTCTTAATTTTTCTAGCTGCTAAAATTCTCAGAAGGATTTAGAAATGCGAAAATTTTAGTGTCATGAAATGAACCTATTGTTCTTTGCAAGAACGAAATAAAATATTATACATCTTTACAAGAAAAATCACTCATATAAAGTTATTTTAGAACTTTTGAAAACCATGCTTGATATTTTCCCGAAAGATTTTATTATTCTACAAACTATATTTGCGAACATCAAGCGGTATGTAACTCGCTTGAAACTATATGTGTGAGTTATGAAATTAATTGAAATCGTAAATACAGATATCTTTGGGCTAAGGTGACCCCTAATCATATTCTAATTCGCATGTCTGTTAGCTCCTGTCTCAATAATCTCAATTATAGAAGTATAAATTTTAAAAAATCTAGTGTAATATAATAATACCCTATTTGAGCTTCCCGAGAATGACATTGTGCAGTGTTACATATAATAATAAATCAATTTTGAATTTTCCAGGTGGTGATAATTAACGAGGTAGTAATGACGACATCTGATGAGAAAGGTGGCATGGGACCACCACAAGCCTGTCTAGCTCACGACTACGATGCAATGAAACCAGTGGTGCTGGCAACTTGGAAACATGGCTTTCAGGGCGCCTGTCCCGACAAGAGCGCCATCTTAGCTGAATCACAGGTAAACTTGATGAAAAGTTTAACTTAAGCTAAAACTCTTCGCCTGCAAGAAATCTTTTTAAATAATTATTTCATATTTGTTCATTCCTTTACTATACAAAGTTATAATTATGGTTAATTAATTTTTCCTTAATTTCTACGTTACTGTGGATTTTACGACAATAAGAGGTATTTATATTTAGACAAGGTCTAAATAAAATTTTGTTTCGATTTTTAATAATTCAAGGTTTTCTTTTGGAGTATTTTAATAATAAACCGCAGTGTTGTACAGTACACACCATACAATGATTTCTAAAAACCAACCATATTTTTCAGGTGGTTCAAGAAAGCCTGCAAATACCAGGCACAGGATTGAATCTTGTATATCACAGCTCCCGGGCTGCTGGTTATTTGTCAACTATTCAGCTACAGCTGACTCCAGAAAAAGTCCCCTCTACTTTGGCTCTAATCCATCTTAGAATAACTATAGAAGGAATCTTGTTTGAGAAGACTTTCGAGGCGGATCCAGTTATAAAGTTCACTTACCCTTGGAATAGACTCAACATTTACAGACAAAGAGTGTATGGAGTTACTACAGCTCTAGTCAAGGTTGGATATCAGTACACGGATTGCAAGGACATCATTTGGAATGTACAAACGACTAAGCTGAGTGGACACGACATGAGCATTTCTGACGTGGGCGGATGGAATTTAGACATCCATCACAGATACAATTTCCATGAAGGCAAGACTACCGAGATATTTATCATATCAAAATAGAACTCTACAGAACATCGTGCTTTTTTCACTTATTATATCGTCAATCATTTATTGTTGCATCTTAATTATTTAACAAAGTTACACCTACGAGTATCTTTGTAAAAGAAAAGTGATCTAGTATAAATAGGCCTAAAACAAAGAGGCGGTGGATAGAGTACTCATATTACAATTTTACATACATTGAAGTAACTGTGAAAATTTTATTTCTTA
>DWEM01003436.1:0-10699 GCA_018245935.1 Agara belti belti | reverse complement strand
CAGACTCTGAGTCACTACTAGAAATTCTAAATTAGAAAAATCCAGCAGTACCCAACCCGGGATTTGAACCCAGGACCAACCGATCGGCAGTCGCGCTAGCAAACGCTCGACCAACGAGGCAGTCAACCAGTATAACCACTATGTTATAATAATATGGTGTAGGAATTGTCTTAATAAAATTACATTTTCCGTTTCAACATGTCTAAGCGTACGTAATAATAAGTAAATAATGTTCCTTATTTCACTTTCGAGCTTTTTATGTAAAACAGTTCTATAGAAATTTATGCATTTCACCTAACATACTTATATTTAATGTTTATTGTCGTTGCGTATTATTGTTTGAGATAATCTAAATACAATGAGGACTTCTTAATCTGCAATAAAATATACTAAATACTTTTTCTTTAAATCCTAACCTATTCTATCACGAAGAAACTAAGATACATCGCCGTCATACTTAAATACTATCAGTAATTGAATGTAATAACATAAATATCTATCGACACCAAATCGATTTATGGCCGATACTACACGTAAGTACCACAGGTTGTATTTTCCGTGTAGATGCGTAAAATTTATTTGAGCTTTATTGCTCCAGCACCTGGCAAGAATTTAATTAAAAATCATCCTTTTTACATCTCCGCATGGCACGGGGCCTTTATTATAAGGTCGATAATTAATATTCTTACAGAAATGGCGGCACGCCGACAACTGAAGTGTTCACGAAGGCGATAGCGAAATTTATATTGAGCATTTTATAGCTTCGACCTACAGCTATAAATTTTACGGCTACTTATATATATATATACCTACACTTTTCCATCACTATCACATTCGTAATAGTCATTAAAAAATAAGTTGGTTAATTTTAGAAAAAAAAATGTCTAAGGAAAACCTGATTACTGGGGCATAAAGCGTGTTGTTTTTGTACCCAGTGGTCGTTAACAACATTAATTTACATATCATTTTATTAATACGTAGGTAGGTAAAGTGAATCGGGGACGCGCTCGGCTAATCAATTAACGAGATTGTTTACTCATCGGGAGCGTTCTCGAGACGCGGGTTTCGCGGTGGCCACCGAGAAATAATGAAAAAGTCTCGGGTACGTTGACATCGGGGATAATTGTTCGCAAAAAATGCGAGTGTTGTAAGCGTCGTTCGCTAAAAAGGCGCGCAGACGGCGTCGCGGCGACGGGTCGACGGCCGCGCCCGGAATAACCAGGACCAACAGCTATATTTGCAGCAGCGCGCGGGCGCGGGGGGAGCACCAGCGCGTGCCATTTCTGCACCACCGCCCGGTGCATCTGAGTAATGCCATTGTAATGCTCTCGATATATCCAACGCGGTCGACGTAGCCGCAGACGCGCTGTCGACGCGGACTACGTCGCACCCCACCGTTTCGCTCAACATTTCACGCAGTCACCAAAAACACGAAACAGGTGTACCGGGGCGAGTTACATTTAAACATACTTGTTGATTTGAGTATCAAAATAAACTAACACTTTAATTTATTCAGGCCAAAATATGATTTGCTTAGTTCAAATTTATGGGACAGGGCTGAACGGTTGTGTTATACACGCGGTAACTAGCGAACAACCTCCTGGTTCTTTCAAAAATCTCAATTTTAACGAAGTACTGGCCTAGTCGGTAAAATTTGTAATCTTGCAACATAACTTTAATAGCCCAATCTCGAAATCAAAAAAAAACTAAAATGGGAATTTACGGTCTATCTATCTGAAACCTAGATCGACATATTTGCGAGGCAAATATTACACTATGCCGCCATTTGTGTATTTTAATGAGGTATATAATTATGAATTACGATTTCGCGTCGCAGTGGATGATTATCCAGATCGAATGCTCGCTCGAAGCGTCCATGTGTGAGGTAATGATGAGAATCTGCCGTGGGAGCCGCAGCCGCTTGTCCACCGTCATTTGTCATTGCCGGCTCCTGTCACTTCGCATGTACGCATGCTTTCTCACATTGCAATTACCTTTTAAACTCAGCGGATTCGCCGATTGCACAGAAAAAGTGATAAACGATGAGGCGACGATCACAACAAAAACTTAAACGAGCCCGCGAGAAAATAGACGATGTTTAATATCTCATTAATAATATTAAAGTGCCGACGTCGTTGTATACTAGATATTATTAATTTGTTAATGTATTCTATTGAAGCAACCATTATAATTTATTCAATTACTATGATTTTAATATACATGTAAATTATTATCAAAAATATCACAGTGTCATATTACATCGAGGCGCGTCACACGAAAGTGGCATATTAATGGCGATCAAAATGTCTACATATAGAAAATAATTAATAAACCTATATGTCGTTCAGTCGATTTCCACATGTGCGGATAGTTTTCGCGACAGATGGCCGCTGAGTCACTAACCAGTTACCAGCGGTATAAGCTTCCAATATAGAAAAATGACACCTATATATCATCTACTATTTATTAATAATTTTGACTATATTCTAGTGCATTATAGCATTAATTGCTATACACGTTTGAAACACAAGCACGAATACTAAATACGTTAATATAGGTACCAACATATATTAAATCGTCAAATGACATTGCCGTGTTGAAACAGTCTGCTGTAAACGACTTCGTCTGATTGCAACATAAGTCCTAATCCCAAAACGATTCCACCTTAAAATAGCTTTGGCTACCCGGAAAATGTATAACTAAATAGTGGTTACATACTTTTGTACGGGTGTTAGTCACCTTTGATTTAACAAGACAGTTAAAACAATGCGAAAGGAACAATAAAATTATACAATAAACTACAGACGGCAAAAGAACATTAAACTTTCTAAATGCTAGATAATATTACTATTATGGATAACGTTAATGTTAGGTTACTGAACATTTTATTTGGAAATGAAAACGCACGTTTTGCGTTCTTACGAAAGATTTGCGTGTTGAAGACAGCGGGATATAAAGGCACTAAAAACCAGTATAAAATCCGTTAAAACTAAGATTGAGAGAAATCTTAAGTGCTGACATACAGCGATTGAGCTAAATATATGTACGTAGATGCGATAACCGTACCTAGACGTAAGGTTCCGGTTTGGGTAATAGAAAATATTGACTTAGTAACAGACCTTAGATTAGTTAGTGACAACTAGATAGCGTGACATCAGTCAATGGATAATATGGCTATACAAAGATGACATCACCAGCTTATGAAATTGAATTGACACCGTGACGAGCGTGAGATGGACTTTAACGGGTGGACATGACGTTGCTCGTCAATCTTTAGGCATTCAATGATCGACTGAATATTAGCAGGATTACTAAGTTTTCCATCGTCATAACACAAACAAAAAATACCTTGAAGATCTGTAACATATTTTTCTAAAAAACTTCTGTTATCTATAGCTATAGTAGAATAAGAATTACTATAGACTGATATCAATTTAATGAACAAGAGATGATTTTTGCTTTAATGTATCTCATCGTTGCTGGTTAAACGCGTTGCTGCTGTTAGATATTAATGCTGCCCAAGTCACCATCCAAATTCATGATAAACTACCGCTATCCCAATGATCTCTAGCTATTGTTAGAACTTAGTGTCAACTTGTTGAAAGCTCTCATATTTTGGCTACTGACGATTGGAAACGTTCAAGCCGAGCGTTCTATTTCATAGGCCAGCATATTGATGATTAATTTTGAAAGTGGACAAATTTTAGAAGACGACCCTCTCTGTTTCATTTGAGAGATACCTACGAAGGAGTACTTACAAAGAAAATTTGTTTCATTAAGCTCACTAGTGTACTTGCACCATGTTGCTTACCGAAACAGAGATCGGGAAACCAAAGATTTGTACTTACAATTAGTATCTCCAGGGCAAGTCTTGCAGCATCTGCCAGGAAGTAACACGGGAGTATCGCAGGAGGGCTCCGGGCACTCATTCTTTATGTTCCGACAGTGCACCTTTGCTACCACTCGCCGCTTCTTTTGAACCTGCATGAGAGAAGATGGAATGTTACAATGGAACCATTGTTAATTTGTAAAGAAACTATCAGAAAATGTCAAACAGTATAACAACTCGGGCCACATCCAGCAAATCAAAATTGTATAGTTTTATACCGTTAGATTGAATGAGTACAATGTATATATATGTATAATAGATGTGTAACTTAATGTAATCTTTTTTTCGTTTACTTTGTCTGCTGCAATCGTAACACAATACATTAAAATGGCGCAATTGAGAGCGAGGTTCCTTGTTCACAATTGTGGGAGCTGTCAGCATTAGTAATAGTTGGTTTCGATGCAAAACAATACGGATAATACGTACCGATATACACTCACATTTGATGCAGTACATGACGCCGAACGGCGGGCCGAGGTCCGCGAACCATGTCGAGCCCAACTCCTTCGCTTGTTTCCCGAACTGACATTCTGCAACAAGACAAGACAATAAATTAGTAAGCCACTAATATTACAATCATATTGAAGGTATATGGAAGATAATTATGTGGCGAAATAGCATTGTCTCGTTCGTGACCCGTAGACATCTGGCAAGTATTCGCATGATTTATCCTCAGGCAATATAATAGTGGCGTATGCATAGCGGTGATACGAATTTCAAACAAAAATTTGATATTTTACTAAGCACACGCATAAATTCCAGCACATATAGAACTCAAAGTCATAATGATTGTTCTGTACTACATATAAGAAGGACAGATACCACAAAAAGTTATCCAAGCCCTCATTCAAACTCCTGTCGGTCTAAATACACTGTACAAATGTAGAATCATCTGTATCTGTACAGCAGACCAATATGGTATGTGCGTAACTAGTTATCAATTTAATATAGTTCATAAGTACCTACAAAGCTACAAACCATAAATTAAAATAACTACTGTACGTACAAACTTTATAATATTGTATCGTTTCGTTGCTTAGTCACGATGAATGCTTAAACCGTGGTTAACAGGAATGAGATAAACAAGTTGAAGTCCTTATCTTTTATTTAACAGAATTCTAGAGTTAACGCTCAAGTAGTGGGTCTCCTTAATATTTGCAATTCGACATACCATTAGAACGAAGCTTCGATTGCGCAGTAATTGTCGAGAAATCTAGGCACAGCGTCGTATTAAACTGTATTTCGTAATTGTTTAAAGAAACAACAATAGTAACAATAAATATTTCTTATTATGTAATTTATTTTTCACTTGCAATATTTAAATTGGTGATCAGGACACAACAGAACAACTTAATAAATAATAATCTATAAAAATTTTTGTAAAAAGTAAATAATTTCTAAAATTACTTATCCGATTCAGAAATTTTTTTACTGATATATTTTATATTCGAATAGTATACCTACTGATTGGGTATTTCATCTTGTTCCGGTGAACGATTTAAAATAAATTACAACTAATCTATTGAAAATATTTTTTTGTAATTATTCCGTGCAAAATTTCAATCGTTACATAAATGTATTAGCTTAATTGATTTAGTGGTTTAGAATAAAATATAGCATTTATTCAATTCACGGCTGGGGCCGACACGTCCATGCGTAGATGAAATTTCGGAAATAAATCTGCATATTACGTTTCCGAAATTCTATTGTTAAACCGATTTTTATGAAATTTGGTATGCGATCTCGGCTTAAAAGTCTAAAGTTTTTGGTGAGGGCATAAGTTGTTCCGTGCGAAATATTATCAGTATCAATATAAAACCCTTCTAAAAGATAAATCGTGGCTTCACTTATGTACCATAATTTTATTTGCATGATTTACATAAATTCCATTTTACTTATGTGGGAGGTCAAGAATTTTATGCATAGAAATGTGTCTATGGTTTCATATCAATTTGCACGCGAGATTATGCAAACGCAACTAGTGTACTGCTAAATGGTATAATCAAACACGGATGCAATTTGTTTAAGGTTCATTCGCACACTAAGCGATCTGACATGAAGTATTTTCAATTTATGGTTCTTTTTCTTAAAAACTTGTTAATATAACTTAGGCATTGGATTAAAAACCGCAAGCTCTCCATTCCGTTAAAAAGTGCATGGATCTATTCGGCCAAAATATTGTACGTCAGTCGTAATCATATTTAAACTGTAATTGGGGTTATTAAAAACTCTCAAAACACGTACATCGTCAATCTTCCCTAATTACTACTAAATATGATATTAAAACGCGCCAATGTTTTCTCTAGAAATAAAAAGCGAACCTTAAGACTAAAATAAATAAGTAATAAAACTGGGAATGTTATTTTGCGGCGCGCCAGTTATTTGGGATTCCTTTGAACTCGGCGTCAACTGACGTCAGGTCATCATTTGATCCTTTATTTATGTAACGGAATATTTAAATTTCAGTAAGTATCCTATGGATAGGTGCTTTTATTTTGTTCTTTTGATATAAGAAGAACTCATTTAATCTGTTTCATATGATTCACGGCTATAAATATAATTTTTTTAGAATTTTTATAATTTTTTTTAGAAAACTGAAAATATCTAGTAAATACGCAGGAACCTTAACAATTACCATCGATTTATTGATATGTATTATAAACAAACATACATATAAAAATGTTTTGTGCCTGTTAAATTGTAACTAAATATTCGTTAACAAGAACAATTGCTGATTAAAACACTAAAAACGCCATTTTACAGTCTAGCACAACAAAGGTGAATGAAAATAACTATTTGCCTACTCATATCCGTCTATTTATCCACATTTTTCAATCGACTACGCTCAAGACGAACGATGGCACGTGTCCGCCTGATAGAGTCCTTTTTTCACAATCCCCTCCATTACAGCTTAATATAAAGCTTGTAGTTCTGTGAAAATTCTTTTCATTTAACTCCTGTGAGTAAAAATTGTCTAAATTGTATTAGTTTTGGATTAGGTAATTGCCTAAACTGCACGATCAAAACCACAAATAGTAGGTAGGTACGCATTAATTTATAGTAGAGCATAATAATTTTGCCATTTGATACAAATGTTTATTGGAACAACTACTACTCTTAATAACTACTAATGCAATTACGAGAAATATTCAGAGTTTAATTGAATAGGTAAAGCCACAATTAATATTGATGTCGACGAGTCCGTTGTAAGAGATTAAACATTAGGACCGGATCACATTCTAGTCATAACGGTTGCTAAACGCCCTGCAATATTTAACCCAAACATTTAATATCAAGTTTACATTCATAATAAGGAGCTGCATCAAAACCATCTTGCCTTAATAACCCAATCAAACATACGTATTTAGTTCACAAATGGTTTACGCGATCCATAAAGATTTGAGCTACTGATACCGTCTTTGTAACATTACATCCAGTTTCCAGTAATATTTAAGAGCAAATATTTGATTTAATTGACCATATTAGGTCAGAGCGTACAATAATTCACGCGCTATTACATGGCAATTTCTCCATCGCAGCGATTTTTAAATCGTAAAACTTCATCAGTAATGTGCTGTAAACCTAAGCTTAGTATCGCGAACTCGATGCAAGCACAGGTTAACAAGTCGCATTTACATACCGCACTCGAACGGACATCTAAAAATAAAAGTTGCAACGAAGTGTTGAAATGTAGAAAACCGCCAAGCAGTTATAAGTTAAAGCTTTAACGTATATTTTAGTAATAGCCGCGTTTACTTGACTTTAAAAACCAATTGTAATACCTGAACACCGAGAAATGCATTCATATTTGAGCCGTCACGAAAATATTAACTAAACGAAACAATAGATTACTATCTCTTAAAGCTTCAAAAATAATTCATTTAATGTAAGGGAAAAAAATTAAGAAAACATAGTTGCATATATATCGTAAAATTGTAAAACAATCACCTTACGCCGGAGTGTAGAGTGATATAAACTTGCACGAATAAATGTCATTTACTATCAATTTTACGTCGTTTTTATTGTCTACATTAAAGACTCTTTCAATATATCTTTATATTGGCGTTTATTAAGAGGCGTTATAGTAAATTAAATAATGTTTATTCTCTCATTAACATCATGTAATACGCTTTAATTAAAAGATACAACGCATTACAATCTTTGAAAGCATAAGGGAGAGAACGCAGTGTCGAGAAACAAACAGTGTGAGCGATTCGGTGTTGAATAGATCGCTATCAGATGCTTGGGTCGATAAGGTAGCCCGGCCTCTATAAATAGGCGTCACTGTTATCTGTCTCGCGTAACTATTTAATTAACCTCACTCCCTGAGTGCACTGATAAACGGAGGGACACGTTGCGTGAGAACAAATTGATTCAATTCTCCTTGTGTCAATTTAGTTTATTCTGCAACTTTCTATTCAGTGTGTATCTCACTTTTTGTTTCGTGAAATGACTCTCAGTTTAATGAGGATGGAGGGTGCGGCGCCACGATAAGGATGCAGCAATCACGTCTAATATACACCGTGCCGTCGAATAAAATACGTCTGACTGAACAACACGCATACACGCAATATCTCCTGTATATACAGATTATAAATAATAATCTATTAACAAATCCATTATATAAATAATTTTATTTACAGTAGCATACGATCGATCATCACGAAGATATTCTTTCTGAGTGATGCCAAAATAACAAAACCATTATTCAACTCGCCCAAACACTTCACTGTCGGACTTATTTCGCTGCGTCTGCCGTAAAAGACAAGAATCGGTTAAATACCCGTAAAAATATTATCTCCGAGATGATTTAGGCATATAAACTGAGGCGAGACATCGCGTAACCTTCTGCGTTCTCGGAACCGCTGGCGCATCGCCAGCGCCGGCTCGCCAGGGAAATGAAGCATTGGCGACGCCAGTCTTATGCTTCTTTCACGATCTGTTTATGGAAATTTGTACCAGATATATATTGCACTTGTTTATTTTGAATATGCTCAATATCGGTAAATTTGCCGAGCGTAATGCACCAGCATTAACTGAAATAATATGTCTGTAGGTAATAATATTGGGAACTTACTGGTGAAAACAAAAAATATATTCTGTGACATCCGACTACGTAGCAATTCAGCACAACGGTTTGTTTGTTCAAACTCACATTTCGAAAATGTGACAGTGAAAATTAACCAGTAAAATTAAATCAGACGCAGTTAACGTTTATCAGTGTGTTAGCTTATTACTCAACAATGGTTAGAATTCTTTCTCAAAAGATATATTCGCTTGAATTCGTCCACAAACAAACTTTAATTTAAGACTCAACTTAAAACACAGATTTAAAAAAAATCACTACATGTATTATAACTGACAACCGCTGAAGCGCAAAGCCATTAAATTGCCCGTATGAGTGGGAGCCAATACTCATAGTACTGTTCGCAGTCTATGAAGCGTAGCGCTGCATTGTCGTATCATAGATCAAGATAAGTATGAGTTACATGTCAAAGCAGAGGTATATGGCCGACTCATTGAAGCATGCACGAGTCACATCAATAAATCCTCTACATAAAAGGGTTGAAAGAGGCGTAAGTCGTATTTCAGCGCGCGTGGGCAGAACATAAATTGCTCGATCCGAATTAGCCTTAAGCAGCATATTTTGACGTTAGCTCGCCGATGTTCCACTAGTAAACGGCTAATATCCGTCAGCATATAAAAGCTCAATTTTTTCAACTTTCAAACATTGCTTACTAGAATCAAAATGTAGCGTCAAGCACAACCTAGGAAATAAGCTAGTTCGTTTATACTAATTTCATAGTTAACGTGTTTAACAGGACCAAAAGTTTTTAAAACAAACTACATATGTTAGGTTCTTGAAATAAATTGTTTTATAGCATGTATGGTATAAAAAATTATCGATTCATTAATTCTACAATTTTCTGAGGGATAATCGACAATCGCATTTGTCTTCCGGTAGTTTTTTTTTCTTTTTAATATTCTGCAGAGCAAACTGGCATACGGGCCACCTAATGATAAGCGTGTTTACTTTAATTAATTTTTACACTGCCAATTGTTGATACACATGTGTAAAATTAATTAATTATTGCCAGCAATCTGAGCGGATACGACTATTAATGGTTGGCTGAGTGAATCAGCATCAGAAGCGGAAGCTTTACACGTATACGGAATTATGTGTTCCAACTAATTTATGTGATTATTATGTAAGTACTAACAAAATTCTAAAACGTCCCGATACAACCTAGCTAAACCATCATATTAAATCGAATACAATATGTGAACAATAATTCAGTTCTTAGTCAAAGGTAGTTACGAAACTCACTAAATTGGTGTATAATTGTATATATACAAATTTGTAATAAACTACATAATATATAGATACATATATTTTATAAAAATTCAAAACCGATAATGTCTAGTGACACCCTAATACGTAAACGAATGGTCACAGTGTAAAGATTTAAGACTACCATAAATATTCTTAGCCACATGGAGACGCAGAACACGCGGCGCGATCAGAAGCGCAAGGTGGCATTAAAATATCTCTTCAGCATAATGTATTATAATTGATTGATTCCATATTCATACACTGATTATAAACACAACTTAATCAAATCAAAACAGAGCGTCAAGAACACTACACAGGTGGTAACGTGTGTCATTTAAGATGCCAACGCTCTGGCATGGTAAATATTCCAAGGCGAAATGGCTACTTACAATCAGGCGACTCGTCAACCTGGTCCAATTCGTTGATAGACTGGATAGTGTGAGACTGTGGCTGTCCTCACGGCCTCAGGTGCGAGG
>DWEM01003435.1:0-10700 GCA_018245935.1 Agara belti belti | reverse complement strand
GGTATAATTTATTCGAGTGTGGACCGCCATTTTGCGGCGGGGCGTTCTCCGCTATCGCGCCGGAAGACGCTTTAAGACATTGATGCTGATTCTTTTTTATTATGCTCCCCTGGTTCCTTAAAGACGCTAATATAAAGCGGCCATATATAAATAAACCGCCTTTGTGAGGATTCCACGATTTCTTAGACAGGAAACGGCGCGACCCTCGCCCGTGGAAAACAATCTAAATTACATTTTCACGCAACTTCAAATGTCTTATTAATTACGTACGACTTTTCAATGCGATAAATTTTCTTTTAACGTCTCCGTTCTAAATCGGCTTAGTCCACACCACTGGGTACCGTCTCGTCACTCTATTCGACTCAATTGTGCCTCTAGACGGCTTTCTTATTCTTTGTCCATTATGCATACTGATTGCGAAGTTTATTGCCCAAAAATTTTCTTTATAATCATCCGTCGGTTTTCTATGAAGGAGTTACTTTATAATACAAATAAGACGCAACAATGCTTATATGCTAGAAATTCGTTTTTTGTTGCAATGTACAGTATTTCACGATGACAGTAAAATGATTACTCTATATACGTGCAACAGAAACCCCCAAACCATTTTTCGATTGAAAACAATAGCATAGTTACGATCGAAAAATAGGGCCAGCCCCATAAATATGTAACCCTTGAACATTTCTATTTTCAGTCAAACAGAAAAAGCTCGTGGGTCATGATTTAGAGGTGTCTTTAGACAGCTCGCGATACGGCCGTCATCACCTCGCGAATGACCCCACATTCCTCAAGCTCCACATAAAGTAAAGATTCTCAACCTTAAGATACGCCATATGACTAGTATCTATACGTTGTAGGACTATATAGGACCTAATTACGAGTGTTAAAGAAATAATTGTACATTAAATACGTTGTGTAGCCAGTTATTAACATAAAGCATGCGTGTTCAGTTTCATTCTTTCCGATTTATAATAAAAATAACCGATTGAAAATTATGTATTGTATTCTGCAGTATAGTGCAGTGAATAAAAAATACTTTTTCTATATACAGACACTCGATAGTTAAAGAATACTTCAGATGTTCCTTGAAAAACTTCACATACGCAACAGGAAAAAGCCTAGGTTATAATACGAGAATACGTTTCGTCATACGAATCATAGTTTGAGTACCACTGCACCAGATAATACAGGATAGTGTCGCACCTCGCTGTTCCCGAGGGATTTGTCAAACAAATGCGTCGCCATGTATCGAAAAATTCGTCGGCTCAGTAGTGGCCGTTAAGGCTATTTATGGGTGATTCTCGGGAGCTTTTTTATTAATAAAACGTATATTATGCGCGCAAGTGTGTTTTATATCGCGGTCCTTTCTCTCCGCGAGGATATTATCGTCCGTCTTCGGACATCCAATAGTATCGATTTCGTATTAGGAATCTAATATCGTTCTCTATTCATAGCGCTCAACTGTGTGGCAGAACCTCGTAATTTACGTATGCGTTGAAAGTTTTCGACAAATGTATTTAACAAATCCATTCCTAACAGTGTATTCATTTAAAATATGTATTGAATATTCGTACTATTCATTAGTAAAGCTATTAATAAGCACATTAATAAAACTTGTGTAATAAAACGCAGATATCTTGATTCATATTTTTAATCCCATGTTTATTAAACAGGTACAGATGTTTAAATTTAATTTTTTATATGTTTTTTATCTTTGCAGTTATAAAGCTTCACTATTAATTCTCTATCGTATGCAAATACCTAATGAATTAAATGCACAGTTTTAACACATTAGTATTGATTTCAAACCTTGGCTTTCAGTCTTTCACTCCGGTGTTCTGTGTTCAAATTCTAACACGTACTTATACTTAAGCTACGTTTTTTTATTAATTGAAAATAGCACATCGCTCGTTATAAAAGTAAAGGGAAAAATCTTCAGAAAACCTGCACAGTTTAAAGTTTTCCATAACGTTTTTGAAGAACCTAACTCAAATATTCACGAGTCTATTGTGAAGGAATCAAAGATTGCAAATCGCCAATGGTGGCCCTTGCCGCGGCCTTCAGAAATGGAGTTTACTGCGTGCAAACAATTTAGTATGGTTTGACCGCTTAGTAATAAGGCTGCGACTATAAAGCTTTGTAATCACGTGATAGCGATGTACTTAATATTTTTATTCTAGAACAAATACGACCGATTTTATGAGAGTGTTATTGCAGAATTTCAAAATGTAGTTGAAAGGTGATTTTCAATTTGTTATCCAAATTTAAATATTCTTGCTTATTGAAGTCATTGAAATATACGATAAAATATGCTTGATAATTAAGCGTTTTTAATCTGATTTTATAATCTGTTAATATAATCTTAATAATCGTGTAGCTTCGTTGTAATAAATACAATGATAACATAACACCTAAAGTAATAAACCTATACTTTTTAAAGCCTCTGTTTTGTCAAACAACAGTATAACACATTTTAAAGCCTTGTTTTCGTCTACACGTACATGGGGCAAACATCACCTGAATTTTGTGATTGGGGGAACATGAATATATCTTAGGTAGCCCGCTATCATTGTTTACCACAACCACACTTGCGTCACCAAGTAGTTATGCAAACATCGCAAATATTGATATCGAAACTTTGCGACAGAAGAAAAACAAAGAGAAACACAAATACGCACACGAATTCTGTAAACACATGGAAATTCAAGAATATTACGTATCGAATTCTGCGTTGTGATATAAATATTTGTAATAATTTTCACTGCATTGGTATTTATTATTCAAATGTGTTGGTTTTATCAATATTTTATACATAGTATGCTAAAGCTCTCTTTAACATAGAAAACAGGTTTTGATCTCACGGCGGACTTATTTGGAACGCTTCATATCTTATTGGATATTTACCGCACCTCTTAAATAGGAATTCAAGGCGATCAATGGTGCTTTGCAGCAAAAACTTATAAAGGTAAATAAATGTAATTAAGTCACTAATTAACATTAAACACCGTTATAACTTCAACTAAAGTCAAAGTACAACGCCTCTTAATACATTTACCCTTAATTTAAATGTTATTTTAGTACGAACAATTCCGTTGAAGATACCACGATTGTAATATTCTAGCCGCCGTCGACGGTAATTGTCGGCCGTAAAATCATTAAATCCAAACCGAAAGTTACACATTAAAAGTAACAGCTTGTTCGGGCCCCGCCTGTTTTTCTCTAACGACTTGTATCGCTGCGATTGCTACAATTAATTATAATAATATTTTAATTAAATTCCACCGTGCACTTTACATTTAATATTTACTATGATAATTTTAGGTATGACTTTACCTTGCGACGACATTAGGTATAACTGAGAACAAGAGAACATCAAGATAAAAAATTGAAACCTCCAAAAATTTCATATCAAGGCCTAAAAAATAATGAACATTATTGGTATGCCAAATTTTCCTCCCATTCAATTGTTTTTGTTTTTTAGAAATTGTCTCATGTTTTTCCAATTGAGGACCGGTATATCTTCGCAAAATCGTACCCTTTTCAATCTTAACATGAATTGATAATCACACGACTAAAGTTATAAAGTACCTATATTTAAATGAGAGCTAGTCTCAACCGGTGCAAACAGTATATCGTACGATACTAATTCTGACCCTCCGTATAATGCGAGGTACTTATTCGGCTTGCACGGTTAAGGCCATATTCTTATAAATTAATTACTTGTAATCTACTCATGAACGGGACTTACTGGGAGAAGTTACAACGTGCCGTAATGCCAGCTCGAGGGCTGCGCTACGGCTTAATGTCGCTGAACGACTCTGAATTAGAAATGAAGAGGTGGCTTTATAAGACACACATGTCTTGATTTCCAAACTGTATAACAAATGAAGTCAGGTACAACAATAGGAATGAATCTTTAAAATGCAAAGCATGCACTTACTATAAATTATGTAGGTACTCAATATTAAATTTTGAGCTTTCGTATACCTGAGATAACTGGACTGCAAACACTGAATACTCTTTATCGATTATTAGGGACATATAAGGGACATTACATTACATATTAGGGACTCTATTTACAATAGACGGGTAATTTAATTATACGCCACATGGACATTGTAAATTTGCCTAACAATAATGTCTTGAATGTTTACTGTAAGTCATGTAACTAGCGCCGATTCCATATTCATATGGGTCTCATGACTCTCATATAGTTTAATATAAGAGGATCAAAATCATATGGGCGATGAAACAGTTACGTTTTGATTTCATCTATTAAAATGGTAATCTTGTCAAATATAGTTGACTGGCCTCGTGATCGAGTGGCTAGAGACCCCGACTGCAAAACGAGAGGTCGTGGGTTCGATTCCCGACCGGGACAAACATTTGTGTGATGAGCACATTTGTCTGTTCTGTGTCTGGTCGTAATAAAAATATCTATATAAGTAATATATCGTATGTATATCAGCTGTTCGGTCATCATAACACAGACATTAAATTGCCTAATTTGGAATCGGATAGCCGCGTGATTGAATTGTCCCTAGACATTATTCATTATTAATTATTCATAGGCAACGACATATTGCTAATAACGACTACCCGCATCCAAAACAATCGAATGTCGAACTGACATATTGTAAATAGCCGTTTTAATTTTTCTTTTTACCGCACAGATTCCCTCACGCTTAGGGGAGGTGTCCCCCTGATCGCGTCTTATCCACTAAGCAAACATTCTTTACAAGGGCTTTTCTCATTCCATTCACTCCTCTAGAGGTTATCTTTTATTATTTCTCGCAGCATCCTCTTTTATTGCCACTCATATTGACTTTTTATGCGGCTCGCGAATAAATACATTTTAATTCACGCTGGCGTTCGCACTCTTTTGTTCAGTTCATCAGGCGTCTGCAAATTAACTCGCTTGAGGTGTCATAAAACCACTCGAGCCTTGCAATAATACTTTTTATGCAAACTTGCACACAATTGGAATTTTTTAGGAACCCACAGGGACTTTCCGAGACTCTGTTCATTCACTGTCTGCAATAATTATACAAGCAATGAACAATTTCTACATAAATGTAACAATGAAGAGATAATAATTTCTACCAAAATTTGAGTAAGTGATGTAAAAGAAATTTCTACATTGAATATGCATAATTAAGTGTTTACAAATTACTATTTGTAACAGATGCTTAATTAAAGAAATCGTAACAACAAAGTATAAAGACATGACTAACCCGCTTGATTTTATATTGATATTCTTAAAAATGGGAAGCAATTTTTACATCTTCACTGTAAAGTTTTTATCCCGATCTCAATTTATTAGAAGCTTAAAGCAGCAGTTCGACGTCTGGCAATAAAAGGCAATACGTTGCATAAGTAGTAACCGCTCGTAATCTCTTGCACAAACATCGGTGAGGGATTGAAAAGTTCTTGCATCGGGTGAAGAAAAACAATCATAAATCCAACTTAAGGATTGTGAAGAGTGCGTATTCAAGATTTGTAGACTTTTGCGGAAACGAAAATATTTTCGTAGTTGATTGCAGCCAATTAAGTATTATATTTGTGGAAGAAATGGTGTGTTAAATCGGTGCGGTGGGCTAGGTACGTTCGTTAAATATTTAGTACGTACTTTTAAGCGGTTGCGTTTTCTTTATTTGCGATGGTTTAAGCTTGTAGGTAAGAAAGAAAGGAGATTAATATTTATCTAACGGTTACAATGCAAAAATTTATCTGACTGTTCTTTACCTAATGAAAACCTTGACACATTCAATGGGTGAAAGAACATGACTAACGAACTCAATAATTAGCTGAATCCACAAACGGAGCACCTTTTTTCAGAGTTCTCAGGATCAACGTACAATTTCAACAAAGTCACCTGTTTAAAATGAGTCAGTCCACTTCGCCACAATGGCTGGCAAGTCTCACGAAGTCCCCGTGTCCCCGAGGAGCGATTAAACATGTAAAAGTACCAGGATAACAAAGCAGCGAGGAGAGTCGCGTTCGGAAAAAGCTGTAGCCATTTAGCACGTAGCAAGAAATTGCCGTAACACGTTTGCAGGAACTTAACGATCCGTCGAAATAGATGTCTTTCCCGAGATAAAGAACAGCGAAACTGTTCAGTGTTTAACTGTCATTTCTAAAGTAATGTATGGTGGCCGTGTTTTGTTACCTTTTTAAGATGACGTTAAGTCGGTTTCTCATTAACAACACGTTATTACGATGATTCTGATATTATAGTGCGTATAGCCTATAATTAATTTTATTACAACAATTGTTTATTAAAAATGACAAATATTTTTTCAATTAGATAGTCCGGTTAACCAAATAAATATATCGCGCCTTGTACCATTACCGATTTTACGACAATTTTACGGTTATTTTCTTCTGTCTTCCCGTGTACAGTAAAACACAAAAAGATGAACTGTTATGGCTATGGGGCTACGATTACTTTACTTCTTTTATAATGAATTTATGACTGTTGTTCGAAAACAGCGATTAAAATAATTAAAAGTAACATTAGAAGTGTCATTAATTGGCTCTCTAAGGAGACATTAGTATTTTACGATTTGATGCGGTTTGTAAATGATAATAAAAACTCTACGTAAATGTAAATTACGATTACTTTTGCATTCTAAGGTAAATTTTCACTTATATCATTACAATGTGACATACTATAAACTATAAACAAAGCTAAAAGCAGATCACTTTTTACAAAAAGCAACTCAGGTCTGTAAGGGTTGAGATATTTGGCACTCGTCCTCCCTGCCTACTCCATTAGGTACCTGGGGTAATGGTACAATAAAAAATATAATAGGTATTTAGTCATGAAGTATAATAGTTAATTGTATAACTCTATGATGTAATCGTAAATACCTGTATTGATAAGCACAATCTCACTATGATAAACAAACAGAATAACGACTGTTCTGTATATAAATATTATTTATATTACATGTATACGTATAAAGATTAATACTGAATTTTGTCCTTAAATTTGTTTCTTTCTGTACGAGTATGTGCACATGAAATCCTTTCACCGTGTGTTTATTTTTTCATTTCCAGGTCTGTTTGGAAAGATCCCAACAAGAGATAAGTAGAATCGATGTATGAAATTTCATATGCGTTTCGTTGATATGCTAAATTATTAAATAAATAAACAAAAAAACCTTTTCGAAGTCAATGACGCAAATGCTAATTTCTCACCAAAGCAAATTGTTCTTTGGCTTCTTATTACAACAATTATTGTCGAGCGGCGCATTTTCATGCGACTTTTAATTGATCCTCGAGGGCGACTCGCAGATAAAACTCGGATATCACAACTTTCTCTATTACAGTTTAAGAAAACCGCCGCCCTCCGCGACGCCGATAACAAAATTTTCATTGCCGAGTGTAATGTGACGTGTAATAGCAAGGGAAAGGTTTGCTTGTTGTCTACTCGGTGTCTTGGTTTTCGTCCAGCTGTAAAGGCAGAACAAACACCACACAGTTACATTTGTTATGATTTCAACAAACTTTCTAATAAGATGTCTAATTACGTATACATATTTAATTATTATTATTTCAAATTGGACATAAATGTATTCAAGGCGTAGTAACAAAACGTCTTTCGCTACGTCTATAACAAAAAATTACTTATCCAGGCATTTTTTTTTAAATCCATTAACAATACAACGCATCAGAGTAAAACAACAGTAAAGCCAAGTAGCACTTCACAGATACAAAAGAATTTTTTTTTTTTTTAAATTACTAAACTTTCATTATCAAGACGTATTTAGTAATTGGAGGTTTTAATCCCTAATACATCCCACATTAATTTAGTTATACATTATGCAGCACTTAATGTATAGATTAAAAATTTCTGCACTCTATCAGATATTTCGAGATGCAATTTTTATTTCATAACATCGAAACATTTCAAGACTTTAAATAAAAATGTTTATTTTATTTAAATAGAACAGTGTTACAGAACTTTTGTTATCAATAACTTACTCGTATCTAAAACTTAACTAGCGTAAGCATTGATTGAATAACAATGGCTATAGACGATCGAGATGCAGTTTTTAAGATTGCTTCCGTCCGTCCCTCGCTCATCTGAAAACAATGATAGGCGCCATATTTATAATAAAACGTTTAAAGTAAACGTGTAACAACAAACTTCCATATTTTATTATGATCGTTATCGTAAACCGGCCCCCGAAATCCCGTTTAAAAGTTCTACGTCTACGTTCACCCTCGCAACCCGTCTCTAGATGTAGAGATTTCATTATAAAATTAAACTAAAATTTACTGCCACAAATTTTAATAGTAGGCTCAGTCTTAACATTGGTTTGTTTTTGTTTATATTCGAGACTCTCCTTTCTTAGCCGCCTTAAAACCTCCCCAGGTCCCACTGCTGGGAACGAGGTCATCCTGCCACTTAGTAACCAACTTGGTCGTCAGGAGGGATTTTAAGCGTATTCAAATATATCAGAAAAGGCACGCTTTAATGACTGTTATTATTAGCTAATTGTCTAAATCTACTATTTTATTATATAGAATAGTATAATATATAATTACCTATTACAGTTGTAATGATTACTGTTAATTTATTGATAATGATATTATTATATAAATAAAATTGTCGAAAAGTAGAGCTATACAGTTTTTATACTCAACCGTAATTACCTATATATGTAGGTAAGTGAAAAAATCGCAATAAATTCTTACCAACTATAGCAATGCCAATGCCTGTTAATAAATTAGGGAACAATTACGAGCAATTCATCGGTCGTAAACACATAAATTTACAAGGAGTTCCGCCTAATTGCTGAACTCGCTGCCGGTTTCTTACCTATCCGATAATCTGTAATTGGTTTGTTTTGCTAAACCAAAATACTTCCGAAACGTACGATAATGAAGATGTGCGGCTATTTTTAGAAAATATTTTTATAGACAAGTTTGAAGTTTTTTTATTTCTTTGAAGCCCATAAAAACATTATTATCAACAATCTTAAAACTGCAAACTGAAGTACCAGGATTTCATAAATACATTAAGCCCTGCTCAAACGGTGGATCGGGAACCAATTAAAAGAATAGCACAGTGCGCTCGCTCTGTGGACGAGACTAATCGCTTTCTATTGTTCTTAGGGCACTATCTGTCGTACTTTTGCAACGCTAGGGGAGAACTGTCCACTAAAACGCTGACAATTTATAAAACAAGAGGCGAGCAAATATGATTCGTACGGTCAGGTGAAAGGACTTATGCACTGACATATAGAAAAGTTACAAGGTACCTTCATTTTAGGAATCCTTTTTTTCAACATCGTCAAAAATCGTTACGATTGTATACCTTAAAAACCTGCATAGATGAATACTTACACATACTGACCTAGAAGCGTTTAATTCTACAGTCAACATTCAGCATTTATGTAAATCTAAGTAATATATAACAATATTAATATATTCAGAAATAGATATAAAAGTCATAGACTGGACGATAAAATTGAATGAAACTTTTTATGTGAAATTCTGTAGGTTAAATATGAAATTAGCTGATCCAGACATTGAATCAAAACAAAGCCAATATCCAGCTGTCAATTAAGTATACTAAGTTGAAATCTACTATTTTTCAAAGCTGCACAGATAGTGAAAACTGCGAAACGGAACGCTGACTGGCCTCAGTCGTGCGGTGAGAACGTTACAATTGACAGCTAAGCCGCTGCAAATCTTTTGCTCCTTTTGCGTACCGTACTCGGAAGCACACTGCACCGCCGCTTTCTGACGACGTTATTTTTTAATCAAATATATCCGTGGAGCGGGTGACGGACGAAAGGGTCACAGCGACAGAGTAAAACCAAAAGGAAAAAGTAACAGTCTTTTAAGCAAATACAGGCGAGACGAAGTTGATTGGTTTTGTTAGCGAGCCTGTTGATTGGCACGGACGTAAACAAAACGCCGCTTCCAATGTTTAAGTTGAAAGGACAATTGAGACTCGCGATATACAGTGTGCAGTGTGAACAACGCTTTGCCGAGTTTGTTTTCGGGTTTTCGATGGCGCTGGAATAGTGTTTTGAAATATTATAACTCCTCTGTTGACGCGGTTGAAAATGTTAGTGGAAAATAAAAACTCGCGTTTGTCAATAAAATTTGCTATTTGCTTTTCAAACTATCTATCCGACCGTCACGACCATTACTGTGAAAATTGAATGCTTTTGAATTTTTCGAGCGGACTCCGTATATAAATTTCGGAATGTTATTCACGGTAAGTTACCAGGCTGTTATAAATCAAAGAGCCTCAACCGCTATCAGCCGCGGAGAAGGGTCCATTAGTGGCTATACACGAATAACGGCTACACTAGGAAAGTACTTTCAAATTTATCGTTGTTAAATAATAATTTCGAATTATGTTTCATTGCATTCCTTTATTTATTTATTTTATTGTTAACCTTGACAGTCAATTAAAACCAATTACATCAATTAACACTGGATATAATCATAACATGAATCAAAATAAGAAATAAAATTTACGAACAGAATTAATTAAACGGAGCAAATATCTACATAAATCATGGTCATTGTTTTATGCCAGAAATATCAGCCATAAATATCATACGGTTAAATCTTTAACTGTTTAACTCGGGCTATCGAAAATCAATAACCCATTAATATTAATGGGTTAACATCGATATAAAATCAGAATGTTAAACATAAAAATTGTGTAA
>DWEM01003434.1:0-10703 GCA_018245935.1 Agara belti belti | reverse complement strand
CCCCCCCCCTTCTCATACTAAAAGCTGGCTACGCCCGTGTCACAATTATCATTATTAATATACTTTATAATGAATCGAAATCGTATTCGATAACGATACGCGCGCGTCTCAGGCACGCACGAGGACGCGATGTACGGCACGAAGCTGGAGACGATCCGGCGCATCCACTCGGAGCGGCGCATCGCCATCCTCGACGTGGAGCCGCAGGCGCTCAAGATCCTGCGCACGGCCGAGTTCGCGCCGTACGTCGTGTTCATCGCCGCGCCGCCGCTCAACAACGTCGCCGACGTATGTGTAAATGTTTGTTTATTTATTCATTTATTTATTTATTCATTACACAATCCAACATCATAATACACGGCACCTATGTGAGTTCGGTGTTGTACGTTCTTAATTTGTTATACATAAAAAATGTAACTCGCCGAAAAACAAAGTAGTTTTCAATTCGAACAGATTGTGAATCTACAAATGAACACTAAATTTAAATTATTCTGTATTTAAGTCACTCGTATATTGACGATACTTATATGCACTGGTTTATAACTATAAGATTAATAAAATTAGTGTTTTCATCGGTAATAACGAATGGAAGACTTACTTATATCTGAGACCCAATATTCACTTATTCGTTTACCTAAGTAATAATTTATTTATTTCAGTACGACGGCTCGCTGGAAGTGTTGGTGCGCGAGTCCGAGCAGCTGCGGCGCACGTACGGCCACTACTTCGACGTGACCATCGTCAACAACGACATCGACGACACGCTCGCACACCTCGAGGCGGCGCTGCTGCGGCTGCGCTCGGCGCCGCAATGGGTGCCCGTCTCCTGGGTCTACTGAGCGCAGCGGGCGCACCGAGCGCGCGCCGAGTTTGCACCGAGCGCGCACTGAGAGCGCACTTGGTGTGCACCGAGAGCGCACTTGTCGTGCACCGAGCGCGCGCCCACCGGGATTCGACTGCACGGTTTGGAAATGTTACACGTGCATTGGCAGTACCTTGTACGCTGTCAGCTATACAATTTACCCGGGATTTGTGATGTATTGAGTAACACAAGCTTCACATTGTGATTGTAATATACCGTGCAATAATCATAACTTGCATAATTTTTTTTGTAATATTTTTTTGTGTCAATAAATAATTTTTCAACTTGGTTTCGATCGCGTAGTAGGAATATCGCGATAAAAATATCCTATGCTCATACAGAGACTTCAAACTATCCCCATACCGAATCGCATTACATACGACTAGCGGTTTGGCCGTGAAATCCGAATATAATATTAATAGGATTGTGTAGTCAAGATAGTAGGAGTACTAGCAGTCACTTAAATCTACTTCCACACTGCATCTAATTTGTCACTAGGTGAAGTCATAGTCTTATCGTATTAGTCTCACTTGGCGTTATGGTGCCAATGTTTTCCTTAGAGCGTAACGATACGTTAATTATTAACGCCACTATTAAAATGTCCGCTTTCTGACAGCGATACATTTCCTTACCGTACGATCGATTCCATCGATTCGAATAAATTAGAACGCGACTTAAGCAGCTCGAATTTATTAACGAACAAGTTTTAACTTTACATTAAATTGAATTAATACATTATAAATTAATATATTCACTTCGTTTCCAAATATGTATAACACGTCTATGTTATTAATTAGGGTTCTAAAAACTTATAACATCTGACGTATAGTATTGATGTCGTGTTACAAAGAAGGGATTCGAGCGGGCAACACTATGGAACCGTTCAGGCTGTGTTGCCATTATTGGACATGTTATTAATTGTCACATAGAAAAATACGAAATGATAACGTATAATCGCGTGCACGGGAAATTATGAGCTGCTTATGAATAACACGCTGTGGAAAAACAGAATGTTACAAATGAAATAACGTTCAAACAATTCGACGTAGAAGCTGAGGTACATATTGTACTTCACACTGAAAGGATAAAGTAAAATCGCATAAAATTTATTTTATTTATGGTATAGTTTTTTGGCTGAACATATACATAAATTGTAATCGTTATATGAGATTTAGTTTCGAATAAAATTATTTTACAGTGCATTCTGTTATGCTTAATTATTATTATCGCTGATAAGTTTAATTGAAAAAGACAAAGCGAACGCTAGTTACTTAATTTCAATAGTATTAATTAATTGTTATTATTATTATTGTTTTTACAATTGTGATATATTCGTTTGTTATTTAACTATTATTACATTTTCTGTATTGTTGTTTTATAGCTGTATAGAGATATTTTACTGAATAATGGTGTAATTGAAAGTCTTCAATCGCTTGCATAGTTGCGTAACCGTTTGGTGCATTGCTCAACGTTTTGTATGTGCCAAATGTTGATTGCGGACACGACACGACTGCGACACGACACACACGATAACATTACTCTCACGACTTTTAGATCGGTTGTACATAAATATTATACATTATTAGGGTAATTTACAAGGAGTAAATGGTAAATTAAAAATATAATTATTATAACTGTAATGAAATTGAGAAAAAAAAAACGTAATTCCTTAGAATACCGTAGCTCAAATATTTACTTCAAAATTTATATCGTAAGATCTATGTATCCTATATGTTAGGTAATTGATGTTTAATACCGTTTTTCTACATCGTTTACATAAAGACGACCGGTATAAATCTGTTTTTTTTTTTAAAGCGAAAAGCTATTTTTTGCTTAGTTTAATGCCGTCAGTATATGTACAAACGAAGAAATTAGTTCTTTTTTGTTATTATAACATTATTTAATTTGAAACGTTCATAATAAGGAATAACTAGAACAATTTAATTTATGTATTTAAAAAAAAAAAACAAAAACGTCTGTAGAACAACGGTATATAAATGGATGAATTATTATATCACAGGTTTAGAATTCACAGGGTTGCAACAATCGGAATAGTGTTATCATTTCTGTGTTGCCATATTACGTTGTCTCTACTGTATTTACTCTTTTCAATCATCAGTTGTATTTTTTAAATCTTAAATCGTTTTTATAGAAAGTTACTTGGGAAACATCTCAATATTAATTTTCTATAAAATCGTCTTAACACACAGAGGTGATTGAATGTAGTGTCGCTCTAACATGTATAATGAGTTGTTTTCATTCATTCTTGAGCGAATGAAAGGTATCATTCATTCGAATGAAGACGGTTCTTCGGTCGAAGAACCATCTAGCATATAGAGCAAAACTACATGTATCATAATTTTGTGGTAATATTTATTAATTCCTATCATTTTTCTAAATACTTTGTAGGACTTTTTAGATCACACTTTTTCTAAAATCTCGATAAGGCGTCGTATGTTTTTAAAATTGATTATGTGAACAGTTCCCAAAATATCAGTGAAAAATAGCACCACACTTTTCGGTACTGCGTAAAATTAATTTTTACTTAATGCGTTTGAAATCAGTTTTTTTTATTTACAATGTCTAATAATGACCCCAGGTTTGATTACGATACATTTTTTACTCTAAAATAACCGACGCCTTATCGATATTGTTCTTTTCTATTAGTCGACTCAAATTTGCACTAATAATGCATTCCTGTACAGATTAAAAAAATGTGTTGCAGCGAAAATTTGCTATGTATCCATCACTATTTCACTAATTCTATTATAAGTAAGTCTAAGGATAAATAGGGTCTGTTGTTAATCATTGTTTTTGTGTTTAAGTAATTCGAGTGCAGGTATTTTTATATATATATTTAAGAAAATAACCGGCAAACGTAACAGCGAAAAAGCTCAATTTATTTTAATTTAATTTTTTTTTCAAATACCAACATTATATTGTTATCTTGAACGCATCGTTAATTTATAAAACATTTAAATACGTTCGGATACCTGCACTTGAAATACGTTAAAGGATTGGAATATTATAACCGTGAACGACTAAATACTGTTTCTAAAATATTTTGATCTTTAAACACACTATCATTAGTGAATAATTTTTTCTTTTAAATAAATGTATTTTCTAAGGTGTACTAGTTCTACTGCAGTGCAAAAAAAATATATACAAGTAGTTGTTCATTACAACGTACCTACCTAATGTAGTATACCTTAATCTATAATTTATTATATCCTTTATCTTCGTATTTTAAAATCTTCTTATATTCCCCTAATGTAATCGTAAGACCATCTATAGTAAAAATATGTAGTTATAATAATACGATTATTGAAAGTTATCGATAAGCGAATAGGAGGGCGTATTGCAATGGAGTGCGAGTAGCACAGTGTAGTGGTTACGTTTATTTGAAAAATATATTTTATCAATGTTGCCACCATTAAAGTTATATGCAAATTATTTAATTAAATTCTATTTATGTAAATGCAGAGGGAAATTATTTGTTGCTACATTCAATTGATGTTACGATTGTTTTGGGCGCGGTCCCATCAAAGTATATGGCGTGTTATTTTTTTCTTAGATAAATTTAATAATCGTAATTCTTTAAAAAAATTATTGAGATATATTATTATTATTATTATTAATAGTTAATCAATTTTATTCGTCACACATGTCTTTTTTGATAAACTGTTGTGTTTATTATAAGTATTTTATTGAGAAAAATAACAAATGTAAGTACAGCAAAGCTTGTACAATTATTATAATAATAAATTCATGTATATGATTTTTTTTTCTATTTATTGTACATCACTAGCTGTCGTATTAGAAATTGTTGATTTTTAAATGTCTTAGACAGACCCAAATAGAGGAGTAATAATAATAATATAATTATTATATTATATTCATTTTATAATATGTTAGTGCTGCTCCTGTAAAATGGACGAGTGTTGGAGAGAGTTTATCTTATATTATAATTATATATGATAGTGTAATTATTAATTATTACGTTTAACTCGAGAGTATTTTGAACGTTGCGAGTGTCACTCAAATATTAATCCTATCACCCCGAACATTCCATTTCCGTCTTTTTTTATCTTTTAAGTTATTGTCCATTTTTTTTTTATTGTTTGAGATGTACTTTGTTATTTATTTTTGTCCAGAATGAATGTGCTTAGTAATTTCAATGTGAATTATAATTTTTTTTTGTGGCAAATGTTTTTGCTATACCGAATGATTATACTTACAATGCAATGAAGTTGGTAAGATGGGAAAGCACCTTAAAATATTTTTAACGATAATAAAATCAATTGTTGAAAAAATACAAAGGAAAGAAATGACTCTTAGTATCTTATAACTTTTCATCTTTTCCGTTTTTTAAATAATTTTATTACTATCATCATTTTTGTAAACAGATATTTTTGCTCATGAGCTCACAACACTTACCCATTCTAAGATATCGTAAGCGGATCTTTAGTGAGCGATGTACTTCACCAATTATGTATTGTAAGTTGAAACGAAACGAAATAACATTTACGAAGTTAACAGTTACCTATTAATTTCCAAATATAATTATTAGGGGATACCACTATCCATCTAAATTTAAAATTGTCATTCTTTGTTCAAATTAAAATGACAATCAGGACAATTTACCTACCAATTTTAAATTCGGAATATCAAATGCCTGACTTGAAATAATTTAAACTTTTTCTTAGTTGACATTAAAACGTCAATGTCAATTAAAATCCGTGTATAATAACTACATGCCTCAAGTAAAAAATTTGGTCAACTATACGTTTTTACTTCTGATAAAAGTCAAAACGGCTCAACTCACATCTATTTCATAATAACCTACGTAGGTTACGTAGCTTAGGACTGCTTTGAAGTCTTGTTAGCAAGGTCGCAACTGGCAACTTTGGCAACTGGCAACGTTAATATTTAAATTATTATATTCACAAGTTCATAAATTTTTTTTATTGGAAAATTCTTACGATAGATGAATTTTTATCCATCATACATCGAGGCATGTATTTCTCTATCACCGTGTTATTGTGAGTAAATTGTCCCCAATGTTGTCATTATAATTCAAATTGATGATAAATGTAAAATGGTTGCGTACTCGATCAGTAAAAACGGGCCGTCAGTGTTGTGACGGACAGGTCTTTGCAATAGCTAACGATGACTGATGTAAAATCTTATAATAACTGTTAAAAATTAAATAAACCGCACAAAATAAATATGTTGTTTTTTTTCTAACCTACAACGAATAAACTAGGAACTAGTTTCAGTTACAAATATATTTGACATTAGTTCTTCAACATAACATTCCTACACGGTGTCGTCCTAAAAAGATGTTAGTAAGTATTTATCTTTATGGAGAGCTATAAAGATATTGAAGTGACTTTATATAATAGCTCCAGACAGCAAGGAAGTAGCAGCTTTATCGTAATCGCTAAATCTATGTATCAAGACTGTAATGGCAGCTCATCGCAATTTTATAAAATACTTGTGAAGGTTTACGGAATACGTAAAGTTATAATCTGAGGGACCCTGCACCCCAACAAACAATAAAAATATGTGTATTAACGAAAATAAATAAGTAAGCAGCACATTTATTTTGTCTAATATTAGTATTATACTGGCAACACTCTGTCATTAACGTCACAATGAGTAAACAATTCACTAGTATATAAATATAAAATTAAAGTATACAGGGCAACGAAATTTGGATGATAGCATTTTTAATCAGTGATAGCAACATATTGCATTTTGATGTTGGCCAGTTCATAAATTGAAAACATTGTTGCCAGGATTTATGTAAGGCTGAATAGACGAAATACAAAGTCATTATAGCTTACATTATTAGAAAATATTCATTGCTGTCATTTGTCATAGTTGTTGTCATCTGTGGTCATAATATTTATCTGGATAATATAGCTGAATAGAAATATTATATGCCAAAAAGTAAATTAAATAACAATAGCTCTGGGACTTATTTAGAGCGAATCGTATTAGTGGATAAGTTAAGAACAATGGCTCAACGCGAACGTCGATCAAATGCCGGAAATCGTATGGCAAAGTTGTTGGACGAGGAGGAAGAAGACGATTTTTACAAAACTACTTACGGTGGCTTTCAAGAAACAGCGGAAGATAATGAATATATGTAAATACCCAATTAAATAGTAAACATATAAGGTCACAATACATAAGCATTTCTATAAATTTGACCTTACCAAATAAAAGTACCTATGTTTTGCTTTGGGGAGTTGATTATAAGATCTTAATGGCTTTAAAACTTCAGATATGTAAGTGTTTTTAATGGTACATTAAAAAAGCAGGTATAGGTATCACCATAGCAGGTATAGGCACCATTTGGTGCTTTTTACTAGAATTTTGTAGCGTAAGAATAATCTAGTTACAATCTCACTCTATATGTAGCTTACTCTATTTAAACTTCTGCAGACAAGAAAAAGAAACCGATGATGTAGTGGATTCCGATTTTGATATTGACGAGAATGATGAGCCCGTTTCCGACCAAGAAGGTGAGGAAAAACGGGAGAAAAAGAAAACCAGTGCCAAGTCTTACAAGGTGCATTTGTTTTTTTTATATTTGCTTGTAAAAATGGTATTGATGTTACCATTAACATTGCCATCAACAGTAATTTCTTAATTTTGTAATATATATTAATTTCAAATTTGTTTACGAGAAGGAAGTATTTGAATGTGAGCAGTAACAATTACAATCTTGTACAATTCTATTATATATATACGTATATATTGGCCGTATAAGATTAGTGCTTCTGGTATATCAAAAAAATTTGAACAAGGTTCTCTCAATGAGAATGTTTACAGACAATTTAACCACATTGATGGAATGCTTGACATACTTCACATACCTTTAAACACTTGAAAAACATCTTGTTTTATATGCTTCAGGATCCAAACAAAAAAAGAAAATCCATAGCAGAGAAAAAGCTAGCTAAGGCAGTAGCAAAGAAACACAAAGAACCCAAACCAAATAAGGATGAGACAAGCGAGGCGATTGAAAAGTTCTTGCCTGACACTTCATTTGGTGAGTTAACCAAGTTACATGAACATTTACGAAGTGTTAGCAAATATTTTATCTATGTTCAAAACTTAAGAATTCACCTTATCATCCAAATATTCAAAGGTTAAAGTACACGTAATGAAAGGCACAGGGTTTTTAAAGAGTCATGTGTATAAACCAACTCCCCAAGAATGCTTTTAGCAAAGTTCACCTTTTGACCTAAAATTTTTTTATAAATTAAGTTTCTAAGCTTTAATTTCAATTACATATTTCAATATACTAGAGAGAAAATCAATAAGACAAAGCACAGCTGTGAAGTCGGCGGAAACATTGGAAAGGATCAAAATAAGGTCCGAGTTGAAAAAGAAAAAGCCGAAAAGGGTGGAGGAAAAACTGTTGACACAAGAAGAGTTGTTAGCGGAAGCTCTCATTACCGAAAAGGAGAATCTCAAAAGTTTGGGTAAGTATTGGATAACTTCCAAAAAACTTGAAATTTAAGAGTCCTATCTAAGTTACGCTAAAAAAAAAAATTTCTCTGACTTTATTGGTCCACTGCTGGACCGGATCTCCTCTCATATGCTAGAATATTGTAGAGATAGTAATAGATGTGCTTTTAACATCTTTTCCTTGTTCTTGTGGTGTCTTGCAAAGTAATTATTTACCATGTTTTTTAATAAAACACAATTTTTTCATTATTTATTGATAGTGAATATTTTGTCTCATATAATTTTAGAGAGATTCGAACAGAGCGAGTTGGAAAGGAAAAAGATAAGACCCATTAAGAAAGCTCTTACCGGCCCTGTAATACGGTAAGACATAAAACTAATGTAATTAATTGGTGTGTGTGTGTGTGATCATATTACATTGTGTGAACATTGAATATTGTGGCATATAATTCTTGTATATGTATGTATGTATGCAGTTTATTTCTTTTTTTGCCAAGATATGATATAAATATTTCAATAATATGTATTTTCATTTCTATATATGTTTTAAAATAGTTGCATAAGGATATTTGAATACAATTATTTATTACAGATATCACTCATTCGCCGTCCCTTTCATAACAGAAGTGACGGAAGAGGACAAACCTAGCATAATGCCACTTGGAGATATGAGTTTCAGTGAAATGGTCAAAAGCGAAGATGGTAAGTGGCTGATTGACTTTTTTTTTGTATTAAAATCATGTTGGTGACAAGTTTTTCAACCAAACTTGTATATTTTTTAATAAATTTAGCAGTGAACTAATAGGCATTAGTTGTAAGTGACCAGTACCATCAATTTTAACGGGACCCTAGAACATCGAGACAATTTAGTAAATAAATTTCATTAAAGTATTCACATGATTACCTTCTATATCAGGTCTTTTTACACCGGAGAACTTAAGTGACGCGAACACACCACTGACAGAACCGAAGTCCGAAATCGATGACAATCCACTGAAGACTGAAGGATCGACCAAAATGGACGTAGACGTCGTTGGACCAGATGAAGAGATCAGTATTGAGGATGTTACATTGTAAGTTAGTTCCTGCAAGCATGATTTACTGTCTTGTTATATCGGTTTCACAATATATGAACTGAAGAGTTTTTTTATTAGGTTTTGATATGGTTTTGGCTATTAATAGTATCTGATTAACTATTTATAGAAAGTAATAGATTTAGGTGAGTAGTTTTACAAGTTTATTGCAGTGGGTAGTTACAATCACAAATACAAATGCCAAGGATGTGTCAAAGTGTTCAAGATGCTGGCGCCACTTTCCAACGATACAAAAACATTTTAAAAAGTCCAAATGTAACTTTTTAAATTGTTTTCTGCAATTGGTGGGCTTTCATTATTGCAATATTTATAATGAAATATAAGTTTTCGATTTGTGTTTTTGTATTTTGACCTTTTCTTTTCATTAGAATTACTATGCATCCACGTTTGAATACTTTTTTCACCGTAAATTTTATTATCGTGTCCCTCTTGTGTCGCAGAAAGGACGAGAAACCCAGCAGACCGAGTACCAATATCAAATATTACGAACGAACGCTGATCTCCTTTGAGAACGACATCAAAAACAAAGCCTACAACCGCTGCTTCCCGCAACGCAAGCCGAAGAAACCAAGGGATTTGCTATGTGCCGTTACGAAGTAACTTTTCCATTAATTTATATATAATTATTATATTTTCGTATTGAGCACGTATTTTCTGTGTCTGGGTGTAATCAATGTATCTATCTATACAATTATCTATATAATATGTATGTATATTTATTAACCATTATTATTATTATTATTATTAGGTATTTTTACTTAAACCAATTTTTTTTTCCTTCAACAAGGTTTAAACTCTGCACTTTTATGCGGGTCTTAACGCAGTATAAGAGTTGATAGATTTTTATGTTACTTATTGTTATTTTTTTGTTTATTTATTTATATATTCCTTCTTATTAATTTTATTTTTGTTCGACAGACGTCCGGCCCGGTACATAGATCCGATAACGAAACTGCCGTACAGAAGCGTGGACGCGTTCCGGATAATAAGGGAGGCGTACTACCAGCAGCTGGAGGCGAGGGGGACGCGCACGGACCCGCGGCTGGCCACGTGGCTCGCGTGGCGCCGCGCCGACGCTGCGTCCACTTACGTGCAAATACACATCAAATAGACACAGAAATACACAAATATGTACATAGAAATATACGAATAGATGACACGCGTATCGTTTTTTATTTTATTATAAATCGCTACTCATTAAATAGGTCAGATACTGGCTGACGGAGGAGTCAAGAGTCTCCGAAACCGGAGTGTATGCATGA
>DWEM01003433.1:0-10704 GCA_018245935.1 Agara belti belti | reverse complement strand
GAGTTTTAACATATATATATATATATATATATATATATATGAGTTATATATATATATATATATCCTATCTTTATGGTACGATCAAATCATTGGGCTTTCTTGCTTTAAGACGTAACCCATGTCCAACATGGGAATGATAAAAGATTTTATAATGATCATGACGAGGATGATAATCATAAAGGTAATGATGATATTGAAAATGTATCAGTGCAACAAGTTCCAGCTACTTTAAAGTTAAAAAACGAAACTAAAGCATTAACGTATGCTTAATTTACTAAGAGGTGCAGTATTATGTATCCAACTACATATTTAGAAAGCACGTTTTCATTGTCAATGTACGCGATACACATTGTTACATGAGATATTTCAAGATTCCCAATTATCTCTCGCTATAGTAATGGCCCTACACTCCAGATCAAGCCCAATCTAAAATCTGATCTAACTACACGCTCCATTAACCACGTCACGCAGCCGGTCAGGGCAGGGCCATTATCGTAAAGTAACATTCACTAAGCATTGTTGAATACTTTCAGATAGATTTAAAAACTTGGAACGAGCCAGCTAACTACACACCTGTCTCTAACATTGTACTATTACGTGGCTGAATTGAGCAAAGTTTAATTTCAAGACCAGTTTCTATGGAAAGTTTCACATTAAGTTTTCCACTAAACTCACTAAAGTTATCATCGGCATTAATTATTTTGGGCGTATAGTTATTGACACCCAGTTGATTGCAATTTGGTTAAAAATTTAATTCAAATCTCTAACATTATTGCTTAATTTAGAATAATTTGGAAAATGGTGAAATTGCAACTTACACACGTTAGGATGTAGCTATTTTAATTGATAACATGTTATACTTCATAAAAACATGAACAGTATTACATGCGGATAAACCAACCGACGTAGCTAGTAAAAAATTTAATTGTTGTTGAGAATATTTGCTAGACAAGCGTGCTACATCATGGGTTGCATCATTGCTATCAGACGAGATAGTCCCCAAACGCTTGACCATAAAAATTAAAATATTTGTATAAATCAATAATATTCGTGGTAACAAAAAATCGCATCCATTATGGAATTCCACAATAAGCCCACCTAGTGTTTACGATACTAGCAACATTTCACAGTTTTGAACCTGGATACGATTTGTGAAACTTCCAGAAAATTCGCTTATATTAGGTTCCTTTAGTAATTCTTGCTTAGCTTCAAAATGTAATATTCGTCCATAATAACGCATTATCATTCGCAACACCTAGATTTAGATTGCAAATTTTAGAACATTCTGATGATTAATGACACAATAATCCCGTACAACTGCGGCTTTGCGAGGATGTCAACCGAATTGCTTTATTAACGGGTCAATTATCCGCTAGGGAATCATGCACGAACAATAGCGTTTAGAACAGCTATTGTGTTACCCAGTTGAATACGACTGAATCCATAATCGAGGATATTTCCTTTAAAGACAGATACATAGACACCGTCATGACTATTTCTCATAGCACTATGCAAATTCCTATCGGCTACTATGCTGACAAACTTCTTTCATACAGTGATACACACACACACACACAATTGTCACACAGGCTTATCTATTAGAGGTACTTTTGAGCTACTCTTCCTTAACGACATCTCCGATTTGATTAAAGTACAGACGCTCTCTCAATGTAAGAGGAGACTTTTATCCAGTTAGGCCAATGAAAGGGTCAAAAACAAAACATACGCCTAAGTCTACCTGAATTAATGAAAAAATGACTTGCACAATGAAGACAAAAAATAAAATCTTAATCATTGTAAGCGACAGAAATTAAAATGAAAGCACAAAGAAACTAAGTGAGCGCTAAATGAGCGATTAGAATTATTATTAACAATGACCGTAAAAAGAAAAAGTTCTTGTATTTTAATCATACTTGAATATAATTTGTATTCCATGTATTTACGTTGCGTATATATACGCTTATCTAGGATTTTATGACTCTTTCTAGTTATAAATCTGCTGGAAGAAATTTCTTTGTATATGCTGTATTTTTGTGCAGTCCTCAAATAAATAAGGGCAATAAACTTAAGAGATCCACGAAATAACAAGAGACATTTAATGCCCAAAAACTTGGTCTATATTAAATACAATTCTAATACATATACATAGAAAATTACTTTTGTCGAACAATGCGAATAAAGTAAAGAAGCTGGCATAAATGAAGAACAAAAAGTAGCTGATAATAGTAAAAGTGTGATGTGATCCCAAATAATAACGAGAGATAAAATTATAACACTAACTTTTTATATAGCGCCCTAAAACTGCCAGAGAAACAGTTATCTTAATAGGCAATTAAAGCGCCCCTACTGCGCAGACAACGGCGAGACAATGACAGATAATTGGTTCAGACGAACTGAATTATACCGAAGCGAAGACCGTTACAGACCATCGCTGAATAAGGTGGAAAATTCATTGATCAAAACACCATCAAGACTTTGAATGCCTTTGCGATTCCAACGAGCGGGTGAATAGTCAATTTTGAAATTCGATTCGCCCAAGTCAGAAGTATTTCAAATCGAGTCTCTTATCGCAATGAATAAGGTGTTCCAAATTCAAATTCAACAAATTGAAGCCTTTAACATTTTTTAAACTGACATTCATACGAGCATTATGAAATGTGCCACCATTCGTAGAATTTATGAAATGATTGATTTTCAAAATGACCCAAAAGTATATGTCTGTGGTAATAATAGCTTAATTGATAAGCAATAAGACATAATAGAAGCCAAAATAAAAAGTCAATCCTATTTAAAGTATTACACAGAAATATTCTCTTAGCGAATGAGTAATATTGCGTCAAAACGGAAAGCGATAACGTTGCTTCAGTAATAGAACACTAATACAACAGTAAATACTAAGTCTAAAGTCTGTAGATATTGTTTAGACGCAACCGATCAGTTACATGAGCCAATCCACAAGTAATCTGACGAGGATGTCTGTAATTGAGATCTAATTTAGGACGGGAGAATCCACACAACCCGACAACTCAAGCGTAATCAATTAATTACAATTTCGATATACATTACTCGCAATAGTCTACCGTGTTCGTCACGGTTAAAGAAATGTCAGTAATGTACGTTAAGCATGAAATGTGACTGCCTTAGCGCATCGGTAAGGAAATAATGATACGATTGGATCGTTTCGATTAGGTGAGTCTGATGTTTAATTAAATACATATCGGCCAATTGGACTCCGACCAACTCTACGCTCGCGTACGGTGGTCGAATAGCAGGGCATCATTACAATGAAAATAATGGACGGCATAGTTACTTGTGCTGCGGACTGTGTGGAATGGAACAAAGCGTTCATTCTCTATGCGAACATTGTGTTCGGCCATAATGCGATTCCCGTTCGATACGAAGCGAATTATTGATTGGATATTGTGTGTTACTAGAATACAAGGTACCTAATAATGTATCAGTAGAAGTTTTCTGCATATTACGCTATGTTATTGGATAACAGTAACGATATCCTAATGGAATCTACCCGCATAGCGAACATCTGCAGGTGAATATGACTACTTAGCATTAGCTGGCGCCACTGTGTTCATCCTTTCTCATAAATTGCATTCAAACTTGCAATCAATGAAACGTTTGATGAATGTTCTTAAATTGTAATTTGTTAAATTACTGATGTAAAATATGGATCTTTGAATGTAAGACGGATTTCGACTATAAGGTATTATTGTTAATAGCCGGTTTTATGTCGGAATTTTAGCTAGCTCATCGCGTTCCATGATAATCTAAGCCACGGAAATAATGAATATTGTGTCATTAGAATTTAATATGATCGCATGACATCATTTAAGCAATGGCGGCACAGCTGATGTAACTGGATGAATGCACAATGATTGCTCTATGTGTGTGAATGAGCGTAGTATGGATGCACCACTTCAGATTATGAATACGGAACTTGGAACAAGCTAATATGATATTACACTACAATGCACTAATATTATTATTGCACCACCACGCCTGGCAACCAACGGGATAGACAGAAAGGAAAGCCAAATATCTCCATCCCTACATGATTCTTTTATATTCACAAATCTCTTTGGAAATACTATTAGGTATTACAAGGAGATGTAAGTTTGTTTCTATTTCTGAAGCTACTGAACCGGTTCTCTAAATTCTTTCACTAATTGAAGCAGTGAAAACCTCTTATTAAAATAACCTACGCAAACACGTCTATACAGTCAAGTCAGAGATGCATGCCAGGATTCGAACCCCGAGCCCCCAGAGTGGGTAACCGAAATCCAACCCACTTGCTTTCACTGCTTAACTATTAAGTATAATGATTGTAATATTCATTAAGAAACAGTACTAACGACGACCTGGATACGCTACGATGTAAGAGGATCATCAGGTCAAGAGAACCCTTCAGTGGTTGAACTTGTGTCACAGTTTCCATTAATGTAGAAGTGGCGAAAAAAGCCTGTCAGAACCAAAAATGTCACAATAGTAAATCCTTTGTCTCCGTTTACCCTTAGCGGAATTATGCGTCATGCATAGACTTTTTAATTAGGTTATATCGGGAAAGGCTTTAAATTTGAATATAACGCGTTGGAAAGCGTGGAATTGCTATCACAAATGCTTATTACAATTGATGCAACGGGATACGATAATCAAAATATAGGTCGCGGCGAGCGCAGATTGCGGAATGAAGATAATTGCATTGGATGTGCTATCATTTGTGGTAGAGAAGATCTGCACTTGTTTCCTTATTCTGATTCAATACGAGAACGAGATGAAAAGAGAAGGATAATAATAATAATAAGGATCCGGGTAGATTCCAAATAAGAGGATGCCGTGTTATGCCAATGCCCCTGGTATGCCGGCCGGACAGCTGATAAAAGTACATATTATAAATACTTACATAGATATTTTGTAACACTCAGACACAGTCCAAATAAATGTGCTTATAGCACCAATCGTTTATCCTGGGTGGAAATCGAGCCTTTTATTATTTCGTTACTACATATATTTATGTAGAGCTCCTTACATAATGAGAGCGTTTTAGGTCATAGTTTAAAACGCGGGCCAAGTGCGGATTACTAGAATTCGCTTTTTACATTTAAAGTTATAAAACGCACGTAACAATTCAGATATTTGTGCCAGGAATTGATCCCAGAACCCCACCCCCCCACACCCCGAGTGGAAAACTGAATTCCTCACTACTAGCCTAGCATGCTTTTTTAACTTAACTTATGTTCATTTTAATTTTATTTCAAAAAGATCTAAACAGTTTCGTAAAAGCTTTATGAGTGCCCATTTACACAAATAAACGTTTTTACTCTGATTCGATTTGAAAAGTGAGAAACAAAATCCGATAACAACATCACCAGTCCAAAGTTTCTTCATCCAGGGCACCCCGCCACGCAGATTGCCAATTACAAATCTCGGTGATCGCTCAATCTTTTCATTTCATTCACTCGCTGGGTTCCGACGGAAGCGAATTGTTGTTCTGATTTATGTATGTTACGCACACATCATTCTCATGTTAATTGTAAATTTTTTAATTCTTATTAGTTAAGCGTTTGACTGCCGTCTCGCCTGATGGTAAGCGAAGATGCAGCCTACGATGTAGCATGCTCGTCTAACAATTAGTTAGTTGTTCACTCTTGTTTTGAAAAGTATCAGGAGCTACTTTGCTGATATAGGCGACGTTGACCAACTTATCCTCAGGTGGCTCCACTGCCCGGTTGCTAGGTTTTTTTCCACCCCTTCGATAGTGAAAGGGTTTCGGGCCGTAGTCTATCACGCGGGCCAAGTGCGAACGGGTACACTTCACACACCTCAGAAATAATTACATACTTTATAACATCTCTAAAATCGAATCGTCCAGCTCGAGCCGGTCAGGTTGTCCAAGCACCAGGCCAAGGAGCCCGTCATCGAGACCCATGTAAGTTGAATGAGAATCAAAAGTTAAACAATGGAAACCATGGATACGTTTCGCACTCGATGAGCGGAGGTTATTAGCACGTACGGTAGCTATGCCATGTCTAATTACGTGCCACAGTCGCTAATGGTAGTCGCTAATGAACGCTAGATCTTGTATAGATTATGCAAATTTACGACAGACGATCTGGTTAAAAGGAATCGCAAGGTTTGATAGAAGTTTTAACAGGATGCTGTTAATATCGGGGTAATTAAAGAGGCTCTCGTTGGCTTCTGTGTAGTTGTGCTTTGATCTATCGTGGTTCTGATTTCTTATAATATACTCCTACGTCTGTTACTTGTGCTGTATTTTTTTAAGTTCTCTTTTAAAATTTCATCCCGGTAATTAGTAAAGGAAGAGCGAGGTGACGATTGAACAGAATAGCAGCGTTGTGATTAATTTCCTGGCATCCGATGAGTTCACTCTGTTTTGAGGAAGTACGCGCCACAGTGATTTGTTAATACGTTTGTTTTTAATAATAAAATAGAATTTGTCTTTTTTTATTTAATTAACCTAGCACACAGACGGACCACCAGATGGTAAATGGTTAAGCCTATGGACGTGTGCAATATAATTTTAATTTATAATTATGTACGGAAATATTAATTGTAGACATAATAAAAAATTAAAGTAAAATAAAAACAATAAGCTTCAAATGAAAGTCTTGTTCAAGTTCATTTTTCAAGTATTAATTGAGTTTTCCCGCAGATTATGAACGCTTTAACGTTTCTACTCTAATTAACATAAAGTTGACTTAGTTTTGAATTGTTCATCAATTTGTTATACTTGGAAATGTTTCCTTGAACAAATTCCAAAGTATTTATGGAGCAACTTCATTATGTAACGGACGATTTAGAAAATGAGTTTCACTGAGGAATTATTTTACTTTATTTTAAAAATATTCGTATAACGTTCAGTTATATAAAGGTTTATACACTAAAGGCATTTCTGCGATAGTTGCAACCGGCAAACTTAGAACTTAAATTTAAACTAAATATTAATAATCATTATCATGTCGGGAAACCCTCAAACTCGGCTCTGATCCCAAACTAGACAGTCTTTACTATGGTGGCCGAATATCTGATAAACTACACATATGCATAATACGTACTTATGAATACATTTTTATTATTCCCAGACGCAGAACAAATCTTCATGCTTATCATACAAATAATGCCTCGCATGGGAATCGAAACCGCGACCTCCGATTCAACAGTTTTAGTCAGTTATAGTCTTTAACCACTAAACTAAGAGGCATTTCGTATTAATCCTGATCTTGAGCCCATATTACAGCTGCCCTGATTTTTATGTTATGATTAACATAAAAGATGCTCATTAACCTCGAATGCCTCGGCCTTTTTGAAATTCTTTAAAAGTTTCCATAAGCTGCTTAACCGATAATTCTCACTGCACAAAGTTTTTAAGGCTTTCGGGTCTCTCTCTTAAAAACTTTTTACAACTTTTTATTTTATCAGCATTTGTTAAGTTTTCTTTAATTAGATAGCTACTCGGACGGGAGACCGTCGGAGCTTTGTCACCTGGGAATACGCACCACGGAGCCTATTAGCTCTGATTAGCAAAAATTTTCTCAAATAATGAATTCGAAGGACAAACACAGAGAAGGATTGCTTATTTCCATCATTCATATTATCTATATATATAAAAGAGGTAGGTGACGGACTGACCGACCGAGCGATAGAAGCACAGTCGAAACCCCTTAAACTAGAATAAACTTGAAATTTAGCATCTAGTTTTTTTACATGGCGCAAGTGAGCACTAAGGAATTAATTTTAGAAATTCCATGCCTAAGCGGGTAAAGTAGTTGTAGAAAGCTCGTATGAAAATTCGTCAGTTTGGAAGTCAGTAACGTTTGTTCGTAATTACATACTATGTACTTTGGGTTTCATTTTTAATGAATGACAATAAATAACGATAAATAAAATAAATGTGTGTTTGTCAGCTGTCCGGTTATCGTAACACGGACATTTAATAGACTCACTGGAATCAGATTGTAGGTGGAGCTGCCCCAATTATAATTACTGTTATAATTAGTATAAATGTGACATCATCTCCCAACTCGGTACATATTCATACACAATAAAACGCCCGTCAGCAACTAGCTCGCGTCGCAGGCCGCGGCCGCCTATATTAAACTGACGTCATCTTGTTATTTGTTAGCGGATCCTTAGCGAAGTTCGCGTGGAATTTGTCTCATTACGGAACAGGGCTTTATTCGCCCATTAGTTGTTGGTTCCTTCGAATGTTGTACCTACGAGTACGTCATGTTCAGTGAAACGCTGTGTGTATCGTAATGCACTAACGAACTTAAATTATCGAACGCTTGCATGATATGAGATATAATGAAATTCGTTTATAGTAGATAGGTTTTTATTTATTTATATTGGTGTAGTAACAAAGTGGTCTCCAGTTCGGTCTCCCTCTCTGCGGTTCGGGTTCGTATCCCGGCACGCACGTCTGACTTGTTACGTGGATAAAATGATTTCAGACGACGTTGAGATTTGCTTGCTCACGTAAAATTGTGAAGTCACACTAGACGAGGTCTCGCGAATCCACCTGTGACAAAGAAGGGGAGGGGTTATAAAGTCATTAATTTTATGCGTTGCGTTCGTGTATGCCTCTCATCAGACCCATAAGTTTCGTATAGAACGTCTGAGATACGAAATCATTAGTTTGGAATCGCTGAAGCCAATAGGGTATATAAAGTGAAGCATCGATCGAGCGCGCCCAGCCGCCCCCCGTTCCAGTCTGACGGTCCAGTCCAAGTTGTTGACCTACATGGAAGCACTGCGTGCAAGCGAAAATATAGAACTGCCCGACGCCATAATTCTCTCGACTCGCCGCCTTAAATGGATATTAATTTGACGAGCAATTTGATGAAATTGTTACTAATATACTCATCTTCTCTCTTTGTCTTTATTATGTTGTTGTTGCCGCCGTTTTCCTGCTACGCAGCTCGAGCCCGGGTGCGGTTCCCGCCCGCACGTGCGCCGCACGCAACCTTCCGTTTCATAGATACTATTTCTGTCATGCGTGCGACACGCGGTTTGCGGAGAGCATCTATGAAGGCACAAGACAGGAAAATGGCTCCTAATGTGTATAGCAATTAAGTCGCAGAAATTCCTTGTATATGATTCTCTGTGTATGATGCGTTATTTTGACTGCTTTCTTGATCTGCAGTAGTAACCGGTGAAGGAAAACATGTCGAAGAAACCGGCACACCTTAGAGAACAGACAACCGAGACTCGGCAAGCGCTATGGTTTGGCAAGACTATGATTTTAGACTTAACAACAATAAATAGGATCGAAAATATATATTTATATACATATGCAATACATATGTATATACAATTGTATGATGGTAGACTAACAACTATAATAATCAGCCTGTATACTTTTACTAAAGTAATGTAATAAATATTGTTAAGATATAATTTGCGCACTGAAAAGACTATGTAATAATAATACGAGTATACGGTCGAAAGGCCTTCCGAGTCAAAGGCGATAAAATAATATAATAATAGCAATAGAAATAATAAGAGAGATCTACGCAACCGGTTACTCCAATGGAAATTGTGAAAGGGGCCTTAAAATGTGATTTTAGGCGCACAATACACTGTAAACAGAAAGTCGATTCAAACAAAGGATATTCCTGGGGAAGCTCGGAATTAATATTTCCGTGTCCGGAAAAGACCGGGTGTGCTTTATTAGTTTAATTTGTATGAAGTTGTCTCTTCAATAGGGTTGTTGCTGGCTGACTTTTTTATTATGTTGTACAGTTTCTATTAGGATTTCCATTATACGTATAATTTATATTATGAGAGAACAAACGTATTCAACAATGGGATAATATAAAGGGGGGAAAATTAATATTCATAGCTGTTTGCATTTGCATTGTTGTGTTATACGATATTTTAATTTCGTGTTTTAAACGTAAACGGTTCAATTTACATTTTACAGTACGACTACATAACTGAAATATACAAATGGATAACAAATAATTGACAGTTAAATTGTTCATTAGACTAGACTTTTTTTGATGACATATACTAACATGTTATTTACATAAGTGACAACCCTATATCCGAAGCAATTTAAGAGTCCTCCCTAAAACACGCCCGTATTTGACGTGAGACGAGCGAAAAGTTATATCGAGTCTGTTAGAAATGCATATTACGATTTCTCCGGGGATGACAGTTCAGTTAAGGGTATTTTACTCGACATGTGTTTTACAAGATCCAATTCCCTCAATATTACCTACATGTTACTAAAATTCGTATTCCTGTTCATGTTTACCAACTGTTACTTATTGAAGTAATTCCCACTAACAGTCCGGACCGAGCTGCACGAACGTTCGCGGTAACAGAACAGAGATGACACACAACCGCGCCGCCGCGCTCGGTTGACTTCAACGAAACGTCCTCGTCATTATAACACAATACGTAATATAGAAAAACACGTATTACCATAGGAATAATACAATACGGTACATTCCTGGGCCGTCATTATCGTTAGCGAGAACCTTTGTCAGAAGTTCTCACAATGGTTTATCTTTTCGCATATCTTTGCGGCGATCATTATTGCGTTCGTTAAATTATCACGTGTCGTTAGCCGGCGGCGCGGCGCGGAGAGCATTCCCGATCTTTCATTATATGCTCGAATACGCTTCGCGTAGAGTTCGTAATAGATGCGTAAACCTCGCTGACTTC
>DWEM01003432.1:0-10704 GCA_018245935.1 Agara belti belti | reverse complement strand
CATTATCTTAATTATTTGATTTGTCGAATTTGTGTGTACAAGTCGAAATAAAATATATTGCATGTCACAGGCATCATTTATTTATTATCATATCATATAAGTGTATAACATCGACACGTTGCCATTAAACATACGATTGTAATTTACAAATAAAATTTACTTTCTTCCTATATACAAAATTCGTACTTTCTGTGTTCATATTCATACATAGTTTCTACGTAAATTATTCGATTTTTCGAATGTATGCCCATGAGCAATTGAAGTATTATATAGTTACTATAATTTACAATTGAATTCAAAGTAAATTTAGCAACACATTTAGAGTTTTAGAGATAACATGACGTTAAGCGTGTGCTTTATTCAAATATTTTTATCAATATGGCGACGCCGAACAATATCTCAGCGCTTAGCGCACAGAAAAATAATTGATAGATTGTATTTATTTTAGATAATCAGCGTTCATTATCAACCATTTTCTTCTATCCTTCATATAGGAATAGCACGTAACATAAAAATCTTTTACTTGTCTATACTACTTTATGGGCTTTATTGAAATCGTACAGTAAAAATTTTATTACATCTCTATTTAATCAAGGTATCATGTGTCAATGTTAATTTAATCATAAAATTATAATAATCAAATGTGTTGCTAACTATACACATCTACGACAAAATATAAATCAAAATTAGATATTGCAAGCCACTGCATAAAATATCTTATACTTTCAGATAATAATTAGAGAAAATGTGGACAGAGATATTTATAACCGTTTTTTTTATCAAATTATAATTACTAAAAATTAAGAAAAAGATAATCTATGAAACTTATCAATATCTTAATAATCGTATATTTTTAAAGATCAGTCTAACATTCGATAAAAATTTACATCTTTAGTTACTAGCGAATATTGATAAGGCTAAGACCTCTTTTTAAGGACTTTTTAAATGTATCTATGTAGGTAGTTGTTTGTAAGCTATGTTTAAACAACGAGGAAATATTTTTAGTTAATCGTTGTTTTCACATATAGAATGTATTGACCAATGTACCTACAGTTATCGGCAAAAGTCAGTTGTAGTTTTCTTCATTTTAGTACTTCGTACGATTTATATGATATTTGACCTCTATTTATTCTGTAACGTTAAACTATATGTTAAAAGATATTCATAACATTTATTTAGATAAGAATTATATAAGTTTACAATACTTATTTTTATTTGTACACTTTTGACGATGACTATACGTTAGATCAAATTGTTGTCTGTATTTCTTTGTTTTGTTTTTTTAACCTAACTTAATTTAATATTTTCTAGAACGTATATTTCAAACATTTTTGAGGGCTTGTTCTTCTAAAGTAATAAATGTACTTCCTGGTGCGTATTGTTGCAATATAATGAAATAAATATCTTTTATATTTAAATTCTTTCTAACTGGATTGCTTAAGCTGTACGGAATTAGAAGCAAATATTTAATAGTGTAATTCATACAAAATTACTTAACATAAAATAAGCTTTATAAAAATTAAGATCATTGATACAAAATACAAAATTGTAGTAGGTATAAAATTATTCATAACTATATCATGTCAAAATATTATAGGTGCTTTATAAACTAAGGCATATGGCCAGTAGTTTATCTCATAAGTATCTTGTATCAATGTTGATAGAATAAAGTGTAAAAAATAAGTATGCAATCCAGTAAATAACATTACGATAACATCCAGAATGTGACACACATTCATACGCATAACAGTCAATTAGTCTAATACGAATAACATCTAATGTCATTATCTACATTCACTAAATTATAGTCTTAATTATTTGGTGTAAAGATCCGTCTTAATGCTAATTATTAATTGAAACACCTAGCGTTGCGGGCCAAAATATTCATAAATGGCATCGTACATATGTAGGATTTTCTTCTATTTTGGGTACTTCGACAAAATATTTTTGTTATCCATTCAACGACCGACAGTCCAGCTCTTAAATTTAAATAGTTAAAATTCCGTTTATACTCAACTTTGTTGCTGCAAAACTCGAACTTTGGTTGGTTTATATAATTTTGTTTCATGTCAGTGTATAAATAAGCATTTTCATAACAAATAGCAGATCACATAGTGCTGTTGATGCGGTAATGATTATTGTATCCGACGATCAATCCATATCAATTTAAATTGCAAGCTTTAAAAACAAATACGTGTTAATATATGATTAGGTCGTCTCGTATATTTTGTGTTGAAAAATAAATGCAAAAACTCTACGTATAATTTTTGAATATTCAGGTATATTATTGATTTTTAAGTAATCACGTTTTGATTGTTGAGTTTATCTGATAATCTCAGCTCGATTAAAGTACCACATTCTAATTGCGAAAAATATAATTAAGTTTTGGGTAAAAAATTAAAATTGTATAAGGGTATTAAGATTGTAGTAAATGTGTAAGGGCTTATATCGTATTAGGGTTGTTTAGGGAAAGTTACGGTATAGGACCAATACGGAAAGATATCTAATGTCATTTTGGACTATCAATATCGATATTTTGGTAACTATGGACCCTATGAATCCAGTGGATGTAGAAGAGATAATTATGGTTAAGAAGAAATGTGATAGTTCGTCGTGAATGTGTTTCTGTCTTAGTCGTAAAATTATTATTGGTGTTCATCGAAAATACTTTAGTGCCGATACTAGAAGGAACTTTTCTATAAACAAGTCGGAGTCCAAGGCCGCGATGTGAGCGGCGCGGCCCACGAGCGCGCTAGCCGTATGCGGGAGCGCGTGTTGGACGTCATACCGTACCACCGACACTGTGGACGCTCGGGCTGCTAACGGAGATACCATGTTATGTACCTGGAATTGACAGATGACAAAGAAATGACAGTTGCTGTCTAATAGACGTTAAAAACGACACGTCATCTACATCAGACTGATGTAAAGGCCTATATACGAAAAAACTGTACAGGTTACTATTACAAGCGTATATTGAACAGTTACTACTAGCAAAAGAATTCGTCACGACCAATAGTTAGCCAATATATTTTCTGAATCAAAGTTACTGAAAAGAAACCAAGAAATTGTACCATTTCCCTGTAAGCTTGACCCAGCAGTGACGCGTCTTTCGCCGCAGCTTTGCAAAGCTCGAGTCTGGCCGAATGTAGAGGGACATATCGATCCTGACCCGAACCGCAGAGCAGGATATGCTTAAACTGGTGCAATTGACTTCTCTCGCTAAGCCGATATAGGAAGGATCGTCGAGGATCTGAAGCATCACGAAGTGAAAGCTGTAGGAGCGAGCCGGATTTCTTCCATTTTTGCATGAACCACATCCCTGTAAACGATGAAAATTTAGATAAAAAACGTGATCGGTAAAATTTATAAGAATTGCAAGCAGATTAGCAATCCTATGAAGGATTTATTTAAACTTACCCGCATTTACTAGTCCACTAGAGTTATAAAGAGTGCCAAGATGCGGACCGCTTAAACTGAGGAACGTGTGAAGTTTGCCTAAGAAAGGTTTCATTTGCGGCCTTGCAAGTGCAGATCGGATGATAATGGTACCTAAAGAGTGGCCGACGAAGCTTATCCTAGCTGGCTCGCTGGAGTTTTGTATATGGGTCATTATCTCTTGGACAAGTCTAAAAAAAAATTCCGATTATTATTTTCTGATAACATTTTTTCAGTCGGTTAGTTGCAAAAATTAGTAACAAATGAATTACCTGTCAGTCATTGTATCGAAGTCGGAGAAAGTATCTCCTTGATTTCTTTCAGACATAAGAAAATCCAAGCGTGCTCCAGGCAAACCTAATTCTAAATAGGTTTTGACTAATCTAAGATCTGCCGCATTTCCATCTAGACCGTGAACGCAGATTATAAGATGCAAGCCTGTAAAATACAAACAGCTTATCGTATAAATTCGGAGTTGCCACATCTTAATTTTTGTCTTGCAATTTATAATTATGAACATGATTATAGATTATCTTTCTTACGAATTACTTCATAACCTAGACGGTACAACGGTACAACGGTATGTTAACGGCCCATTGCTAAGTATGTATTACCTTCAGGATTAAACATTCTGTATTCGTCACTGATGTGGAAATATGGCAGAGAGTTCTCAACCGGTGGGAAGTCTGAATAGATACCGCCAGGATACTTCACGCTCTGTCTAAACTCTTCCCTACATTTAACAAACAACCTTTCGGATTCAACCAGTCCAAATATACTAACAAGATTACTCTCACGATCTGAAAAATATTTAACAACATAAATTGAAAATTGGGATCGTATCGTAAAGTATCGTTATATACTAATAGAAACCTTTTAAATTATAATTCAAATTAGGTAAAAAAGAATGTGTAATTTTGAAATTTATCACCTACCTTTCATATGGCCATTTTCATTTCTGTTGGCCAATTCTCCAGTACTCTGACTTTTATTAAGCGTGCTGGTAGAAGGTGTAGAGGTAGCATTAATTGATTGATGTGGTCTTAATTTTCTCCTTTCTAAAATTCCTGGTATTGGGCCATTAGCAGGAGGTTAGTAGCGTTTAAAACAAAGCACGAAATTTGAAAATAATTACAAATAATATAGTTTACCTTCACAAACATGATACAAAGGATTATCCAACTGAAGCGTTGTAGACTGGTTGGCTTGACGTGACATTTTAGATGGAGTGGATGATTTACTGCTTTGACGACTAAGCATAGGCGATTTCGATGGAGGATCCTATTATAAACAGGAACAGAGCATTTAAAAATATACGTTAATATCATTTCGAGAGATACCTAAAACATTTTAATAAATTACCTTAAATTCGTCAGGTGGTGGTGGAGCGTCTCTGAATTGTTGAGGAGGAGGTAAATGCTCATAGTCATTTTCAGCATTAAAATGACTTAAATCTACCTCCGACTTAGCTTTATTGCGATATTTCTCTCCGGCAGGAGAAGATCCTGGTGCAGATTTTATGACATGACTTTTACACGAACGGTCTACTGTCAAACTTCTTATTTCAGCCGCTAGCAATTTTTCTGTATATTGAATTCTATCTTTCAATTTCGTTTTATCTAATGGCTTGGATTGCACTGGTTGTGGTTTTGGTGGGATTTCTTTTCTTATATATGGATGTAAGTTGTCACCTATTGTCTGCGACTTTTTAACTGTACCTTCACTTGAATTTTTATTAACTGAAGCATATGATTTGCCTTGAATCGCGCTGAAAGAGTTATGCCTTTGATTGATTTTACTGGCGTTCATGTCAGAGCATTGTTGAAAACAACTCGCTGTACATGTATCTGAGTTACAGCCCGCATCCATGCCGTTACTATGTATTAGTTTATTATATTCACATTGACTATCGGTGCATATAGAATCACTGCATATTGTACATTCTTCACATACTTCTTTATCGCAGCATTCTATTTTCTCACTTGAGGCTGATTGGGCCGCTTTTACGGCTAATTTAAGCAAACGCTCTCGAAGCTGTTCGCCATTAAGAACGGTTTTTTTAAATTCGCTTATTTTGTCAGCGTCTTGCCGCTGTACGTCAGTAGTCTGATCATAGATCTTATTAGATAGTTTCGACGCTGTAGAACTGCTAGGAGGTGCAAAATTTTGATTTAATTGACAACTAGCGTTATCCGGCGATGAGGGTCCAGAGCTACGCCCACTTGATACCCACCCACTTTGTTCGCTAAGACTCGACGTAGAACTGCTTCTACTGTGTTTGTCTTCTTTATTTAGAAAATTTTCGGGCGGCATAATTTTGAAGTCTTCATCAGCTATATCTAACGGAGGAGACTCGAATGCTGGCGGTGGTGCTAAATTCGGAAGAGATTCTGAACCAAATGTATTATTTAAGTTTGGTTCATCTAATACAGACGCTGCACTTCTGCAATGTCTCAATTCAGATCCATGATCTAGGCTATATGGAACGCTAGCCGATGATTCTAAGCGTCTTAATTCAAAAGGAATGCTATCGTTACTAGAAGAAGATGCAGCTTCAGACATTAATTGAGTCATTTTCTCGGATGGTTTATGTTTTGTACGTTTCTCCGGTTTGCCGCTTGATCTACCACTTTTTGGTGTTGCAAGGCCAGATTTAGGTGTAGTTCCGCCAGATTTTGGAGTAGCTAAGCCTGATCGTGGTGTCATTTTACCAGATCTGGGTGTACTTTTTCCAGATTTTATTGTTCCTTTGTCAGACTTTGGCGTACTTCGGTCAGACTTAGGTGTATGTCGGTCAGATTTACTATCTCTTGACTTAATTGAATGATGGCTGCTTAGTGAATCACGACTGGAATTGATTTTGGCATTATCTTTTGCGCAATTGTTTAATTTAGATTCCTTTGATCGACTTTTCTTGTGTCGTACGGATTGTATTGTAGAATGCGGAGTTGATGGTGGAGTTTTAGAATATGTAGATTTAGACGTTCCATCACTGCTTCTATCCAATGTCATGACAAATCCACTATCATCACTACTTTTGCTAGATTTTTTCTGGTAATTTTGGATAAGACTACCAGTATTGAAATCGTAACTCCAATCACCTTTTTGAAGATAATAGTTAAGTTCATGTCGTAATTGATTACGAGCTGCTTCGATGTCAACTTGTTTATTATCTACATTTTGATGAAACACATGCGTAGAATTTGATCTATGTACGTGTTTATTTGTTACTAAATTATTTTGATCAGTCACTTGATTTTTTCCACTAACTGGGGGATAAGAATTACGTGGAGGCAACATAGGACGGGGTAAATTTACACTGTAGCCTCTTTGAAATTCCAATGGATTACGAATAACGTTATTCACCTGCAGATTACCCTGATTACCGAAAGTATAACCATAGACTTGGTTAGGATTCGATTTCATCGTTCCATCATACTTACAGCCTACATTGTGAAATACTTCATTATTCATTCCGTGCGTATTAATGTTAAGATTGCATGGATTTTTGTATTTTTCCCTAAACTCATTTATGTTTCTTCTGTAATCATCTCCTTTAGAGCCACATCGTATGGTTGTGCTTGTAGGATAAGCACTTGTTGTTACACTTCTCGGAAGTGTAGTAGGTTTGATTGGTTGCGGTTGTATATGCGGCTTTTGATAGTTTACAGATGTATTTGAATTGTTTCTTACATTCTTGGATAATGTTTGTACGCTAAGCGGAGTCATTTGTGAAACCCTCAACTGATCTAAAGACTTGCTATGTCTTGCTGGCAGTGTGCTTACTCCGCTTGTAATTTCATGTTTTTGTTTAGTCGTTTCGCTTGTGTTGGATTGGTCTTTTCCCAAACGTGACGTAGAGCCATCGTTTTTAATACCATTTATGTCTAACAATGTTGATGCGGAATACCTTGATAGCTGTTGTCCTTGTTGTATCGAACACGAAGCAAATGCATTATTAGGAGGAAGCTGAATTTCACTTATTTGATTATTTTGTACGATATATCTATTTCGCCCTGTAAGTTCTAATTGTTTATTATACGGTTTATTCACTTCAACAACATTTTGTTTTACGATTGTTCTCTTCGGTGAGCCACGAGCGGATTTTTGAGGAGCTAAAGTCAGCGTTGCTTGTACGACATTTGTGTTTGTTTTTGGTGGATTAAATTGTGGTTCTAATACATCCATCATAGTTTTAGGTAACGAAAGAGTGACTCGTGACGCTTCTGACGATGGTCTTCTTGAATCCATCATAGAACTTACACTACAGGCACAATCTTCTCCCACACTTTCTGAACATAAAAATGGATCTGAAAAAAGATTTTAATACTGTTAAGTAAAATAACAATATTTATATTATAAAAATATAAATACTTTACACATTTACTTACCACTACCAGATTTATTTGCATTGGAACTCAAAAATGATCGACGTCGCGCGAACTCCGCCGTATCCTGATATCTGTAAGTAGAGTAAGCATTTCTATTTAATTCTAAGAAATTTAGTACCATTTACTAGTTATTTCTTGTAGATATTAATAGTTTTCACAATGCTCTTTTTTTTCACATATTGATAAAAGTTTGATGAAATAAGAAAATCATTATCTTTTAATATCTAACATCAGATTTTTTTTACTGATGAGTGTAGATACGTGCCTGTCTTCGAAAATGATGGGCATGATGTGGGGATCTCCATCAAGAGCTATACAATGGACTGGCAAGGGTGGTAGCAGCGCTAAATAGCGAGACCGTCGCGCTGTTTCCCCCACGCTCTGGTACGACTGATAGTTGCTGTCGTAGCACCCCGCGAGCGAGTGCCGAGGGTTGTCCAGTACAAAGAAACACTCCGAAAAGCGCTTGATACTGAAATAATGGTAACAAATATATAAGTACACGTACCCTTAGTAAATTGTTTATAAGGACTCGCGATCCTAGCGTCGCCAAAGTAGTACGAAATGCATTCAGGCAGACTGTGTTCTTACGCAGAGCGCTTTTACGTATTTTGCCAACCCACGTATTTACGCATTTCGTATTTACGCACACACATTTGAAATCGTCGCTTTTGGTTGCTTTTTATTTCCCAAAGTTAAAATTTTGTTGTATTCGTCGTACAGAAGTGATCGTAAAAGGGCTACTAGGTAGTTAAAAACTATAAGCATGTATTACTTACTCTGTAGGTATAGAAATTAAGGTTACCGTAGAGCGTGATGCCTGGCAGCAAGCGCGTGGTGTACATGCGGACGGTCGGATGTGTGGTGTAGGAAGGCGCGCCACTGCAGCGTCACCTCCGCGCAAAGCCGGGCAATGTCGTGAGCTGCGCCCATCGCCCATTCTTCTTCCTCGCCTGCTTCGGATTTCTGTAATCCACAATATTCAAATGGGGAATGAAGTCTAAATCTCAGTGATTAAGCTATAAATGGTGTGGACGGATTTTGACTTTTAGGCTTAGAGGGTTTCAAAACGAGACCTGGGAACCTGATTTGAATTGTGTGTAACTTTCTCATGTCTCGACAGATATATTAAGCAAATGAGCTCGTTCGCGCCATCAGCCTGCAAATTCTCATAATAATACTATTATCAGAATTTGTCAGTAAATCCTCAGAGTTATTTATCTATGCCAGTCATTTGTACTGTTCAGTAATTAATGCTGGGCTGTAATACTTGTTACGGTCTACTGTTAGGCATAAATAAATATTTTGCATAAATGCATGACCTCTGGAGCTTACTTCACCATCCAATTCCAGTGTGGATTGTGGATTAGACCAAACCATTGGATTTCCACTCTGTAAGCTTTTGTCAAAGAGAAAAGTCAACTTCGCAAAGAATAGACAAAATAGTTCATGCAAAAAATCTTTAATCACATTACCTTGTTGTTATCACTCAGCTCTTTTATCCGCTGTGTGATTTCACCAACGATAGAGCTGGCAGAAGACTCGTCCGGTGTTAGAAGCACCCCCGCCGAGCCACAAATCGCCAAAGCGTTCTGCAAGCCTTCCAAGGAACCCAGAAGAATGATGCATACTTCTGCATGTACTAGTCTGTTAATGTTTAAGCGGAATTAGAAATTGTTTTTGTTGGCATGTCCGTTTATTGTTTAATACTGTTTTTTTTCTGTATCGTAATTTTATCTCATATATTTAATCGAAATTTTATCGAAACAAAATGTGGAGCACCTTACTTAACATTCAACTGAATTATATCGGTAATAATGTTTTTACCTGGCATGAGCAATTTTGCTAGAATTACCACCAGCGCACTTTCCGCTAGAACCAAATAAAATATTCTCGAAGCTTCCCGAAGCGTTGAAGTTTGCTCCCGCACTTTTCATTAATTTCCCCCACTGTTTACTTGAGCGTGGGGTGCTGAAATCATTAGTTAGTTAAAGAAAAGAACTCAATATTTTTGCCGTTGTTAACTTATCTGTCCGATTTATTAAATACTAATAAGTTCAGCTTTAATTATATACAATTTATTCTAGATTTTGTAAGAACAAGCGACAGTAATGAAATAATAGTGATAACGAAATAACTGTTTCAACATTTGTACTTTATTCAACAAATAATTGTGATTGATTGATTGTAATTATAAATGTAACATGTAAGTGGTCTACTATGTACTAAGAAAATGTAATTGTACCCACCAGCTTTGTACATAATGCATAATGCTTTTCCTGGGGGAACGGCGGATAGACATGTAAGAAGAAAAAATTCTGAGTTCATCAGTAAAACATTGAACTGTGGTGTCGATCGAACACGACTTACTTTATATACGGTTGATGCAAAGCGACGAGACTGGCGTGGATCGTGACGGATACAGCCGACAGATGAAAGTAGTCGAAGAGTACAGGCAAGTGGTAATGCAGTCCTTCGGCGGGTTGGAAGTGGAGCTTGAGCACGCGGCATGACACGGGGGCGAGGGTGCTCGACTGCGCCCCCTCGCTGCACCATAGCTCCACTCCAAGACTCCACTCGGCACGCTCAAGCGATTCCTTTAGATTGCGGCTGTCAACTGTGCAAAAATCCATTGTGGACTTTCTCTATAACGTTCTTTACTTTATTACATGTTGCCTCAATTATTACTCAAAGAAAGATCATTAGCTGCACTTATTTCAAAGGTTTTAATATGTGCGTATGATTGTATTGTGGATATAGTCGCCTAATCTTCATCTTTGTATACACGTAGTAGTATTTGTTCATTACTATTCAGGTCATTTTTACATATTAGGTCAATCGTGGTGGCAAGCTGCCAGCGTTACGCCGTAAGTCA
>DWEM01003431.1:0-10705 GCA_018245935.1 Agara belti belti | reverse complement strand
AGACAATATTATTATTAATAAATCTTAGGTATCTCGGTCTGATACTTGATCTATTTGAAATAAACAAACTTCTGTTAAATCTTCATAAAACTCCATTACTGTTTTGCACATACATACAGGTAAAATGGTGTGCCAGATAAACAAAATACAATTGAATATATCCCAAATGATTTTCAAATAAGCTCAGACTGATTATTGCATTTCTGGGCCACCAATAACTGACAGATTTGGTAGTTCTACAACATGAGAAACAAGCAGTAAGCAGCAGTCCGCTATATACATATTTGCTGCTCCTACGCCATTAAAAACAAATGACTATTAACTAAATACGTTAATCGTAGCCAGTAACCGGCACGCGACAAGAAAACGTACTTTCGCTCTAAATACCTATATACCTTCCTATTATAGATTAAAACAGAGCGCTATTGCCAAATGCTCTTGTAATAATGTAAATTATGTAAAGAAACATTCATTTGTACCGCGGTTTATCTGCTATCTGAAACAATAATCTGCTTTCTTTCCATTATTTCTGGATTCCGAGCGACTTTGAATACAAAAAATGACCGTACAATAATTGTCTCGAACCGGAATCAAAATTCGTTTATCGCATAGGTGCTCCGTTATTCCGCGGTGGATACCATTGAAATGTTAGCGAACAGAGTTGCATCATTCTTTTATACTCGATTATTGTACTCGTTATAATAATTGAATTGGAAACTGTAAGAAAAATATATATGTATCTCTCGCTTAATGATTATTTACTCTACATATTGAGCTACATCGAAGTGTCGCAACTCGATAAAACGATCAGATTGGCAACGCAGCAATTACAGTGATCTGATCGGATATCGTCAGGAATAGACCCCCTCCAAATACCCCGCTTATGTTTTGTTTGTTATATAAAAAGAGGCACTATCTCAGCATTACCAGTCGACAAGGCATTTGAGAGTAAAGCAAAATGTTCTCCAAAGTAAGCATTGCCAACGAAACTGTAGCATAATATTATATTAATGTGTAATATTATTATTAATGTTTGCTAATATTTTTAAGCAAATGAACTATTTATTTTTCTATACTTTAAAGTAAAAAAAATTTTTGCTCCATAAATACGGAGAAACATAAAAAAAATCTTATGACTTCAATTATAAAGAACTTTAGTCGTTTTGGTTTAATTGAAGCAGTTTTTCTTCATTTATTTTAAAATATTGCAATAAAAGAGTAATCTGTAAAATGGTTTAATGTTCGTTTTTGATAAGCCACGATTCTCAAATTGTAATAAATGTTTTTTATTCGAATTATTTGTGTTATTAAAATTTACCATATTACGTGTTAACGTTCACAGATCGTAGTAGTATGTGCAGTGGTAGCGGCGTGCCAGGCTGGTTACCTGCACCATGCACCCGCTGTGTCTTCGCAGAATATCGTTCGCCACGAACAAAGCATCCACCATGAAGTGCCCATCCACTACTCGGCGCCAATAATCCACGCCGCCCCGGCCGTCCATTCGGCGCCCATCCACGCTGCCGCCATCCACGCCGCTCCCGTGCATGCCATCGCCGCAGCTCCCGCCCACCACGAAGACCATTACGTTGATGAATACGTAAGTAATATGAAAAAGATTTTTTATGTATTTTTTTTATCAAGCAGCGTAAATCTTAACAAGAACAAACCTTTTGGACTTCGTTTAGGAAGATTAAATATGTATTTCTGCATTGGTTTACAAATTATCAATGCCATATAAATCGACATTAATCCCTCATCGTGATTAGGCAACCCATTTCTTATTAAGAATCCGATTATTGCGTTAGGCTCATCCCAAATACGGCTACTCTTACTCCGTGGAAGACCCCCACACCGGGGACCACAAGTCGCAACACGAGGAGCGCGATGGCGACGTGGTGAAGGGCGAGTACTCGCTGCTGCAGCCCGATGGATCCTTCCGCAAGGTCACCTACACCGCTGACCATCACAATGGGTGAGAAATATATTAATTTGGATATATGTATACCTAATGCCAAGTTGTGTTATCGAATTCTGAAATTGTAGGCAGCATTATAGTGCATATGGTATATCTATTTAGCAATATAAATGGAACGCAGGTGTATTTCCTTTGTTTATTTATTTATTCAATAGCTTACGAAATTCACAGAGCAACACTATTAAGCAATTGCTGAGTTTATCGAGTTATTAATTAAATAAAGTTGCGGAAAAGTAAACAATAATTAAACGATTAAGTAGTGATATAACACCTTGGACTAGGATGCAGTGTTCTGTCATACTAGTTTAACCATGAAATGAATGAAAGACAGATAAAACAGTTTTCTGCATATTACCGTTGTATTACGTAAATTATAACAAATTGATTGCTTTCATTGTGATTGATATTAACACCTTCGTATAGCCTAAAACACGCCTTAAACGATGAAGACCCTTCAAACAGACGTCTCCAAAATTTTAAATATTCTTGACAGCTTACATAATATCTCATGACCAATAATATCTCAATCCAATTAGAAACAGCTCAATTGCACTGAGTAGACACATAGCATCTATAATTATTCGTATCTGTAGATAACAAAGCTTTGTTTAAACATTGTTTGCTCAACAGATTCAACGCCGTCGTGCACAACTCGCCACCCGTGATCCATCATCATTAAGGCCCCTTCTCACCGACTGTGATATTAGTGTTAGGTAATATTGTGCTCTACATCTCTACTCACCGAAACATTTGAGCGCATATTGAAAATCGATACGAATGAAACCCGAGGAGGGAATTTGTGATGCATGTGACATATTTTCATACTTCCGTATTTGTATAATAATTTTATAAGCATTAATACATTAGTGTAAATATCAAAGTGTGATGTTAGTGGCTTGTATCTTGTCGCAACTAGGCACAAACTGTGATGTCATTTCTTAATTATTACTTCATACGTATCATATTTTCTTTATTTCATTCTTTTCGTGTCTGTTTCGGGTGTGTATGTATGGTAAGACTGTTGAAACGTAAAAAGTACAATATTGATATCATTTGTATATATTTTCATTAAATAAAACATGAAAAGTATGTTCATTCTTTCATTTTTTTCAATTTGAGCACCTCGATAAAAATACATATTTATATAAGAGTTTTGCATAATTTCTGCGCGAAAACAATTCTAATTAATTAGTGCATTACAATTTCGATGTAAATAACATAAACATTAACTGAAGCAATTAAAGGAATTGTCCGTATAATTCAGAGTATCTTTGCTTTTTGAATGTGGGACAATGTCGTAAAACAGATAGTCGCAACGTACGTGTTTCGTGCGTGTTAATTACACTAAAATGGACAATGGAACGTGGGAATTAGAATCACAGACTTGTATTATCTCCAAACTATTGAAGCCGAAAAGGAGTGAAAGCTGAGAGTCAATGTAACTGGGTATGTGCGCGCTTGGCCAGGATGCAAGACCCACTTCTGCACCGAACTGCATATTAACTACGATTTAGTAATTGAGACACCGTAGCATTATCTATAGGTAGTCTGTTACAACACCGCCACCAGTTTCATATTCTGTGAAATGACAAGTTCTTACTTCACACGTTCAATTGCTCATTTTCATAAAGTGGCACTCGCTACAGGAACTCAATTAAACAGTTAGACAACCGCTTCATTTTTAAATAGAGGTTGAATATAAATATTTGGTACGCGAATTGCGTTTAGCGAAATAAATATTATCTTCTTACAAAATCGTAACAAAGGTGTGCCAAATAAGCCCTCAGTTGCTGGTGTCATTTCTGTAATATATCTCACGTAATTCTGTTCATGTATAAGCAGATACAGCTGTTTAAATGCAAATTCATTTTATTTACAATATTAACAATGGATTGAACAATAATTTTGTTAGAAAAACATTGACGTTTGACTGTGATATTAGGAAAATGAGTAAGTGCGGTTCCCGAGTACCTACCCTTTTTTATATTTGAAAAGTTGTTGTTAACAATTTCATATTTAAAATTTTTTTGGTTTCTTATTATATTAACCGTTAACCGTAATTACAACGGGCTGCGTTTAAAATGATAAGCGTATGCGTCCCTTATAAAAAACATTCAATAAAATTTATGATAAAAATTGATCTTCTGACATTGAGCTCGTTTAAAAGAACTGGTTAAAAGCGTAATAGTGACACAACGAGTTTTAAAACACAGTGAAATTATTATACCGGTGTACATCAACAGATTTGTGGGTGAACTCCCGTGAAATAACTCGATGTGCGCGATTAAAACTGGTTATGGAACACGAATATAATTAAACTTTTCGAAACGTAACCGTTTAACTGAACAGTTTTACGTTATATTTTTATTTCGTATAACCTATACCGTTTTCGTTTTTGTTCTTTCGAAAACTAGCATAAGAACATGCGGCACGATTGATGTAAGCATTTTCAGCGGCAGCGGCATTTTCAGCGCTATGTATTATTAACGCGCGTATTAAATCGTAAAAGTCCCAGCCTAAACTTCTATCAAAGCTATATATCACGATATCTGTTACTTGTGATCTAAATTGGAATCTTTCACATATTCGCCGAATCTACTTTAATGTAAAACAATCCATAACGACTGTTAGAATTGTATGCGCCGGTTTTATTGCGTCACTGTGGTACCTCTTCTGTGTCTATTAAGTTTTCATTAACCGATCTTAGGTATGTAAAGCAATTGTTGTTATACCAAAATAACAACGATTCAAATTAGGGTACATATGAGTAGTAATGTAGATGAAACTTAAAATAGCATGAATGTATCCTATTATGTGTTAAAAAGAAAAGCGTTTGAATTAATATTGGGGCAAATTGCGAGATATCGAGTACGACCCAAAACATTTAGATATTTGACAGTAGGAAACTATTTAATGGGCGTGTTAAAAACAAACAAACGAACAAAAAAAAACAAAGACATGCAAAAATTAAAAAATCCGATGCTAACCACGTTATATGAATCGAACGTTATTTCAAAAATTGTAAACGATGCATTGACTCTGCCCATTTCGAAAGTTTACCTTTACAAAATTTTGGACTGTTGCTTCTTGGTGCTGCGTTTTTTCCATATTTCACGGATTTCGTTTAAGTAAATTACGATAAGTGAACAGCGTAAGAATTTATTGCGTTGTTGTCGATTTCATTTACATGGCATCAATAGCACGCATTCGGTCCGTCCGGTTCTCGCTGATGATATCTCTGATATGAATAGTATCTCAGTGACAAACGTTCTGGTTTTGAATAACTAGTTTCAAGATTCATTTCAATAGTTTGCTTTAGATAGGGGAACTATTGTACACATTACACTATCACTATATCAATATTACGAGCATTGTGTAAAATTTATATATGAGACTTCCACTATTGTTCGGTAACAGACTGTGTACTGTGTGTCGAGATTGTTAAAGAAATACATATTTAAAATGAAAATCTTGGTTTCTGTGTCACTTACTTCTAATCTGATAGTGATAAGTCTAATGCCACAGATCCTGCTTTTACTGCAGCACAAATGTTTGTGTTATTAACAATTACGTAAAAAAACAATCCGGAAATCCGAGTTATATATATGTGTCGCTAGGAAACCTCAATGCTATCGCTAGTTAGAATATAAATTAATAATCAATGGCATATGGCTGTCCTACAAGACAGCAAGGGCCGGGACCATAAATGACAGAAAGGCTATTATCTAACGATCTCATTGTTATAGTAATTTTAACCATAACATTCTATACAGAAACATTCAGAAGCCCTTATAAATAGCGAACTCTAAATAGTTTTGGGCACAAACGGTGCATATTCACTTGCCTTGAGCTGTGCTTTTTGTATCCCTCATCGGCCAGTATCTGACCTATTATTTATGATAATAAAATGCACTTACGAACCATAAGCCTTCAGTTTTCATCCGAGTATCCTAAAGTAATTAATCACTTTTCCAATCAGTTAACAATCCACGAATCAGGTTAAATTACGACAAAGCGAAACGCTGAAGGCTAGCAGAGTTCTTAAAATTTTAAATGCATTCTTTTTTACAAGACAGATGGTGCGCAAGCGCATAAGGCAACCAATATTATATTGGTAACCAATTTACCACATATATGACTCATTGTCTCATCCGACACATATGGGGCCGCGAGAATTTAAGGTTTCGTTCGGACGAAGCCGCAACGCGACTTGATATACGACGAGAAGATTACAATCAGAATAAAAAATTAACGTCACCGAGAGGTTTCATTAAGGCGATGTGCCAACGGCGAGTACTCGACGTGACCTTCACAGAAAGGCAGAATTAACGCACATTCACATCAGAGTCGCCGGCCAGCTGAGGGAAACATGCAAATAGACGTTAAGGCCTGCATTGAAGGCTCAGGCCGCGATCACACCGAGCACGAATTTAATCAATTGTAATAATATATTGCAATACATATTGTAACCGCTTTTACTATGAATAACACACATTTTATCTTTACATTTCCATACAAAACATGCTTATTGTAAATTGACTTAAAGCCTAAAGATTTACTATGAATAAGGTATTGCCGCCGTAATTCAGTGAAATTCCTTTTACTTTGATGTACGTGTATTTCTTACCATCTAGTCAAAAGCAAGCCTATGATATGGTAAAAAATTCTAGCTTTTTAATTGAGTATTAACTAGTAAAGTTTTTTTATTTTTCTCATGCATTAAAGTCTATGACAAATATTCGGGAAACTTTCCTTAGCCTTCAGAGTTCTTTCACATGGTTTTGATTTCGTGCTATGAAATAGTGAATTCAGGTTTGTTTATATAAATTCCAAATGGTCTTCAAATGTAAATGTTATTCATAGCAAGGGTTTGGTTGTATCGCATAACTTCTTAAGAGCGAATAGTATATTTTTTGGTAACTAACAATTTTTATACGTTTCGTTAATGCTTTAAAGTTATAAACGAATGATTTTTTTATGTTCTTGTTTGTCCAGCGTTTTGCACCGATCTTGCCTAATGGATATATAAAAACAAAAAACAATAAATAAATAGTATTCATTTGTATTCATCGTTCTCAGTGTGCCACCGGCAGGGGGCATGTCGTAACAGTTTACTAGAGCACTCGGTGCAACCCAGAGCGCTACTTTCTTGGCGAATCGTATTCTACGGCCGCGGCCACATTGAACATTAATATATTGACGTTAGTATTTAAAACAAGCAATAAGTTGTATACAGATTTGTGAAGTAAAATATTATGAAAATTAAACCATTGTTTGCCAAGGAAATAGTCAGTCACGTTTTTAATTCTCAACAACAAAATAGCATTTTTTTTTAATTTCATACTAAAACATAGGTTTTGAAGTTTAGAAGAACTGTGTGTCATCAAAAAATTTATAAACTATATAATATATTTGAGAAGGTTTAATAGAGTTACTTATTAAGAACCCACACTTGCTTAGACCACGTACATTTCAAGACTTGAAATATATGTATTTCATGTGAAGTAAAGTGTATATTATATGTATTATTAATATTTGCGTTTTAGCAAATTCTTAGCCCACCATCTACGAGTATACTACGCTATATGTTACATATTATTTTAAATTTCTTCTTTATTTTATGTCATTATACTTATAGTATAAGTATATTTGTAAATTTTGCTGTAATTTATTGTCAAGAATTGTAAAAAAACTCTCGTTATTTCTATAAAAAATATCTTCCTCTGTATTTATAATCATATACATACATTTCTCACAGGACTATATAAACAATAAATAAACATCTTAGAAAAAATAGTGAAATTCATATATAACTTTTTGACAAGTAACACGCACCTTTATATTCAAATTCTAAACTATACTGCAATAAAACATTTACAAACGCTTAGCTGTATGTTTATTGATAGGAGTAAATGTAATGAACAATGAGATAGCTGAACATGAAAAGCATTTATGGCCACCTTGATGCTACTTAAAAACCGTCAATTCAATGACGTAACGCGTAAAGGTGATCGTGTGTGACGGTGTCGTATGTTGGGCCGGTTCGGTGTCCGGTATCGCACACCCGCCGCTTCCCAACTATAAAAAGTACCACCCAGCTGGACTCCTTATCAATCGAGCCCAACATTTCAGTACAGCGTCAACATGTACTTCAAAGTAAGATATCGTCCCTCTATATTATCATATATAAGTGACCAAACGAGTATATGAACTAGTAAATAAATATACATAAACATTACGGAATAGTTACAAAATTACTTTAAGTTATACTAAGCCAGCTACCGATTCCATTAAACCGTTTCGAAAGCAGTGACGGTGGATAACATAAATAATGATTATTCATTTATTTTATAGATCGCGGCATTGAGTTTCCTGGTGGCGGCTTGCCACGGAGGCCTCATCGCAGACGAGGGCCTAGGCCACGCAGTCTCGTCTCAAAGCATCGTTCGCCACGACCAACCCACGCATAGCGCCACTCATTACGCCCCTATCCTGCAACACACTGCGCCTATCGTCCAACACGCCACACCCATCATCCACTCCGCTCCCTTAATCCACTCGGCTCCTCTAATCCAGTCTGCCCCTATCGCCCACGGGATTCACGCCCCTGTTGTCGCTCACCCTGCTCCTATCGCCATCGGACGCGCTGAACCCGTTGAAGATCATGTAAGTTATAAACAACAGTATTTGATTATATTGTAACTAACAACAGAAGTTTCCACTCTATTCAAAGTAGTCTCTCCTGGTCTAGATTCGTGCAAGGAACTTGATCATTATTCATTTGTTTTCATTCTTGCAAATCCAGTTGCTCTACATTGGGCTACTTTAGTAGAGGAAAACCTTTAATATTACCTCATCGAGTTCTTTTTAGAAGAACAATACAATTACATTTTCATTCTCCTTTACTTAAATTACACCTAAACATTAAATGAATTTTCAAACATTCATTCGAATAGCTGCAAGGCGCAGTGTCATTTGAACTTTTCTGCAGCTTCCTGTTTAAACATTATTATCTAGAACTCTATTAACGTACCAACAGTGAATTATATAATCTTTACAACCTATTTAGACCTGCCTCTTAGGCACTAAATTGGTACCTATTCTACTAAACATTACGTGCCTATTATTCTATTTTATGACCATTTGTAACATTTAACAATACTTAAAAATATTTGAGCCCTAAATAATAATTCAATAAAAAATTAAACCTAATTTAAACGTTGCTTCAATTTTCAGTCTATGGGACAAAATAAAATATTTAAAACAATTTATATGTTAAAAAAACTTTCAAACAAATAAAATAAAGTAGTACATGAGTTGTTTGTTATATAAAAATGTATCTGACATGATTCTAATCACGCAGCATCGCAAACTTACAATTACTCCCTCAATTTGATTAACACAAAGAAAGTGAAAGGTGAACTACATAAGCACCGCTATGATTAAAAATATGTTCAGTTAATACAACCCAATTAAATGTTCATTGTGCAAGCTCCTTGTCGTTACAACCATGGAACGTTTTGCAACTTTGCTCCGGCGATCTATCACGCCATCATTGGCATTAGTAACTATTTATCATATGTGTAACATTAATATAAACCACAATTTATTAATGTCCCACTGCTGGGCTAGGGAGTCTCTCCCCAGTGAGACGACTTAATAACACGAAGCGGAGAATAGTGGACGACGTATTTATAGGAATTTATAGACGTAAGGATCGCTCTGAAGAGGTTGACCGACAGGTATTTACCGGTGATAGCCCGCTCCATCAATTCATTGTGCCCTCCAAGCCAAGGATGCCTTCTTGACAATTTGTCCCTCTTCCAAAGGTCGAGCATAATCACGTTGGTTAACTTGACGTCAGACCATTTACTATCTGCTGTAAAGCTGTGCAGGTTATTGTAACATTATTATTTAACTTTAACGATTATTATTCATTATAAAATTTATTTAACTTTACGGCTGATAATAATCGATTGAAGTATCACTGTCATTTCAATATCCGTTTAAACCAATCAGTCTTCTTCGTGAAAAGGTTGTCTTTTGAATGTACATTAACTACTACAGAACCGTAAAAACTTATACATTTTTCAAATCGTAAACAAACCACCTTATTGTGTTGCAAATAACACAATGGTGTTGTCTAAAAAGATGTTATAATAGTACAGTATGATAAATATGGTAAGTGTAAGGAAAGGGACTGGACTGTTACGTACGCTGTCAATAGCCGCCTTACGATTACGATTTGCGATTTATGTTGAAGTAATTGCGAGTGTCTCGTTTATCGGTCGCGCGTTCACAAATTACGAGGACCGCTTTCTTAATGCTAGGATAAAATTAGATTAGATTTAACACCACTGATCTGCACCAACTTTTACCACTAAATCTAGATTTTAATTTTTTTCTAGTGATGCACTGATAGCTTGGAGATAGGTAGATTATTTCCACTTCAGGGTCTGGTGGACCAATCCTGACAAATTATGAACGTTTTTAAACTAAAAAACATATTATGTCACTCGCTATAATTACGAATGACAACATTGAGAAGAAATCTGCAGGCCCCAGAGTTCTCTACAAAACATCTCGTTGGACTTAAAAAGATGCCTCCACATTAAGTTTTATATATTTTAACATTGTATTTATAACTGTTTTTTGACTGCCTCGTTGGTCGAGCGATTGCTAGCGCGACTGCCGATCGGGAGGTCCTGGGTTCAAATCCCGGGTCGG
>DWEM01003430.1:0-10705 GCA_018245935.1 Agara belti belti | reverse complement strand
ATTCACACTAACAGTCCCATCCCTAGAGCCCTATCAGAGGTCGGTTGCAGATGTCCATGGGCGGGAGCGGTCACCCGTGACTGCTGCCAGCTCGTACGCTACTCTCCAAACATAAAAAAAAACATTACTTTATATATGATATTAATGGTACATATACATATACATAATACATACATATACGGTAAAACCAGAGGTTATGTGTTCGATACCCGCCCACGACAAACAGATTGCGTGCTGAGTGTAATAAAAATATCTATATAAGTTGTATTTATATATGTAGGTGTATCAGCTATCGGGCTACCATAATTATTTTAATTGCCTAATTTGGAATCAGAGCAAAAAAATTTGTAAGCGATTTCGAAAATTTACTCAAACGAGCTACAACCAAATAAAAGTTACGTAAAGCACTACCATTTATGAGAAAACAATCAGTTTAGTGTTAAGGTTATTTATTTGGATATAAATCAGTCACAGTCATAAATTATCTCATCAAAGTCATTATTTGGCTAACACAGACATACTAGTATAATTATGTTAAACATTTCGTAAACATCAGAATAAATTTGTCTCATAAGAACGTAACGATATATTTAAACGTTTATTAATTTACATATCTGTTTTATGTGATACATGACACTATACAATTGAGAGAGACAGAGAAAGTCGTATTGAAGGGCCATAACGCTTTTCCCTTACGTGACGTTTTCTGCAATTCAACCCCTGGGATTTTTTTTTTCGGCCCTTTTGTTCGTCCACTGCTGGACCAGGTCTCCTCTCATAATGAGAGGGATTTAGGCCATAGTCTACCATGCTGGTCAAGTGCGGATTGGTAAACTTCACACACTTCAGAAAATATTATATAATTTATAACATCTGTAAGGTGTGCACCGCTGCGTTAGTTCCTATGAAACAGTACGTATTATTTGTAAATTCCGGTAATTACGAGTATATACCAGCGTGAGATGATATTTATCTTTTTTGTGTATCGAACGTCAATAATATCCGGGACGATTATTACTAATGAAAAATTTAATACAAGAATGTGTTAAGTACCCATGTCGCGTAAATATCAATAACCACAATATTAGCGAGAATAATACACTAATAGTAATTGTTCGCACATTAATTATCATAGTAATATCTATTGTGAAGGTAACTGGCACGTCGAGTAGCTGATTGTTTGTGATATTAAAATACTATGACCATTAAAATGTCGTTATTTAGTAGTAATTGCGTTTCTTTTTGTCTCCATATCGCATGCTTATAGGAATACTGACTTAACTCAAAGAAGACGATTTTTGGGAAATCGCAAAAGAAGATTTTGCCATGACGCCTTATCGTACTTGTTGATGAATAAAATTAAAAATGAATTATTAAATAAGTGCTAGTATTTTGTACATTCAATTAACTATCTATTAGATCACAGTAAAAAAAAATCTGTACCTAACTAAATTTAAACTTATCTCTTAATAAGTCAGTGTCCCATTAAGCATGCGATATGTTGACGACGTTTGGAAATAGATATTTTCGGTAACCGGACAGCTTGGAGCTCAATTCCCCCGATTTGGGACGCTGAATTTCAAGTTAATAATTGCTTATTAATTAATAATTTAATTATTGAGGTTTCTGTCCAAACTCGCGTGTAACAAGAACATAAAAAATAACGTTTGTACGTGACTTAAACACAAGTAATTTTTACGTAACATTAGTTTGTGCATTTGAAATTCCCGTCAATGTTAAAAGATTAGATATGCCCAATCGAATTGACTGTCCGTTTTTAACTAATATCTCCGCGATTGTACCATACATCGATATTATCGCGATGTTTTACTCGTATCTAGGACCAGCGCAGTGACAACCCACAGATAATATACCATTCGGAACACTTCATATGATTTAAGATAAACGTTGACACTACCAGCATATAGGCCCAACCTTGTCATTGAAGGTAGTTTCAAAAGTGTAGATAAAATTTATAATTGCTCTGCTCCATATTACGAGTGCAGTTAAGGTTACATTCTATGTTAATTTGTATAAATTTACCCAAGCGGAACAGCATCAAATATGCGTTTGCCTGTCTTAGGCCAAAGGGTCGTAGTATGCAACAGTAGAACCTTAACAGGGGTTGGTAATGATGTCGTGGGTTCGTTTCCACCTAAGACAATTTGTCTGTTATCTCTAGATGTAATAACAATTTCTATAAAAGTATTATTTAGTATGCATAGAAAAGATTAACAGGTGTCTGGTTACCTTGTCACAAGTATTAATGGGCTCATTTTGAATCAGATGAAGAAGAAAATCTGCAGTAATTGATTTTCTTAAAAAACCTCACAGTAGGTAGTGTGAAATCTTTGAAATATGCTAACAGTAGTGACATGACATATATCGTTAGTACGGAGACTAATGATTTCCACTGCCTGTGATCCAGATACACTTTAGTTTAAAAATCATTATTAAATTAAAACTGATTAAGTAATCATTTCTGTGTCGACATTGATTTAATTGTATAGTTTTTCTCGATCAAGGCAATTCGTCCGCTCCGTTCCGACTTCTTGTCTATGGTTTATGAAACTTGTTTTCCGGAAACATCTTTGATTCATTGCGTCCTTCTTGGCCCTCGGAGTGGAGGAAACAATGTCTTGTGTCATCTTTCCTTACGGTATAGAGCTCATTGTGTGTCCAGATCACATACTTTCACGGACGCTTCCGCGTGTGTCATCGATTACGGGATTAATCCTTGTTGCTACCTACCACTATACCTAAATTTAAAAAAAAGAAATCTAATACAAACCTAAATACATAGATGTTAACCCCGAGTCTACTAAAATTTTGATATAATCTGCTATACTGGGAGCTGGCGGTTTTACGCTGATTTTCAATATGTAGCTTAAATATATGTTAATTTTAGTCTAAATATTATACAATTATACTCTAATTGTAGATATTTCTTTAATTTGTACGCTGTAAAAGGCAAAATACGGATTGAACTAATCATTCTGTAAAAATTTTACATGTAACCGTTCCAGAGATTAGCTCGGACAAACGGAAAGACATACAGAAAAAAATTTAAAAGCTTGTTTTTGTTTTAGTACCGTGTAAATAACTATTAACACTTGAGAACACAATTATTATGAAATCACAGACAGACACTTTAATTTTATTTATATGTGTAGTTTACATGTTCACAAGACGTGGGTATTCCTACGTGATTTTAAAGGCGGTTCAGTGCAAGGCATTGTCATTGAACGTTTTTCCTGCCAACAAAGCGTTTTATGAACGTTTTGTAGATAAATGTCAGGGTCTGCGTTAAAAAGATTTTCATATCTTAATTCTTGGCTTACGAATGTTTATAATATTTATATATTTATAAGAGTTCTCCTTCAAAACCGGCAACGCATGGGTAACGCCTCTGTTATAGCATATGTCCATAGACGTCGGAGACCACTTAAGATCAGGTGGCCCGGCTGCCTGTTTGCTAGGTTAATTAAAAAAAAAACACTTTTTACGAATGTTTATATATCTTGGAACTTGATTGCTAAGTTAGAGGTGGTGGTTTGGATTCCCATCGAGGACAAACATTTTTGTGATCTGTTTGTTGTCCGGTTGTAATAAAACTATCTAAATAAGTGTTACGTAATATGAAGCAGTGATAGCCTAGTGGTTTGAATTCAGCCTCCCACTCCGGGGGACTGGGTTCGATCTTGGCACGCACCTCTGATTTATTACGTGCCTGTTATAAGTGAAATTTCAATATCACTCGCTATAACGGTGAAGGAAAACATCGTGAGGAAACCTGCGCACCTTAGAGATGTTAAAGATTATATAATATTTTCTGAGGTGTGTGAAATCTACCGATCGGCATTTGGCCAGCGTGGTAGACTATGACCTAAATCCCTCTAACCATGAGAGGAGACCCGGTCCAGCATCGGACCAACAAAAGGGTCAAAACAAATATGTACCTATGTATCTTTATCAGCGGCTCGGTTACTTGGGATCAGACGTGTGAACTTACCCCAATTGTTATTATAGCTGATTACTTAAGATATGTTGGCAGCTTGTACAGAAGTGAATCTCGCTTCTGAACACTTTCACTGGCGTCATAGTTGCAAAGTATAGAGCTTTCACTTTTGGTCTAAGACAGGATATTCAATCTAGGCCCGATACATAACACGTGCGCGTAAGAGACTTCCAAATCAGTTACTTTCAGCCACGTTCTTTTAATACATGGAACCTTATATAAACTATCAATTTACTTCGAGCAATTGAGTGATCTATTGATTGCGATTAAAATAGTTTAAAAAACAAAAATGTATTAAAAAAATAATTTATTTTAATGTCAATAAGTATTAAGAAGATGCAATAATACATCTTTATGTTCGTGGCCGCCATTTTAAACATCGGAATTTGTTCATATGTGATTTAGCTCTCGTAAAACGTATGCTGAGACGCTTGGGAATATTTAAAGGAACGCTTAACCCGTTATGCGTTTTACGTGACTTTCTGATATCACTCCCAGAGTCGCAAATAACAGCGAGTTTTATTGTTGACCACGTACTTTCACATCACCATCTTACATTTAATTTAGTGGCCTTTTTATCTAGTGCTTACAGACCTCGACGCTTACGACAGAGGTCGTCAGAGGGATTTCCACTTCGGACAGACATTTGTTACAATAACGCAGGCATTTAGGTATTTTCCTATGCCGCATTGTCTGCGTTATAATGTAATTTAGATAATTAAAGTTAAAACAAGTTCGGTTCATTAATGTTATGCTCTCATAACGAGACTAATAAGTGGCAATACCGGTTACCTATACTACGGCAGCCAGCACCGAAGGCTCGTCGAGCTAAGTCACGTACCCGTAATACACTAGCTCGTTTATTGCCTCATTATGTAACTGTCACGTGATCGTTTGTCAATTGTCACGTGATCGTTTGTCAATTGTCACCCGTGGTTACATTTCGATACCCCAGTTACGTTTACAATTACATTTCACAACCCGTTAAGTGTCCGTACCAATTGAGAACACTAAAATGTGATGTATAAATACAGATAATTCGATTCGAATTAGCGTAAGTTGACGCACGTTAAGGGGTAGCGTAAACACGCCCACAAAGGTTTCACTCGATGTTCACGTGTGGTATACAGAACACAATCGTGATTGGCGCGTTACGAACACTGATTGATTGGCCATCATATCCGTTTATCACCTTTTTTGGGACAAACGTCACGAGCGCAAATGGGATCGATCTAAATATAACTAGAGGAAATAGAAAAAGCAAATGTTTGACAAAACATTTGTCAAATTGCAGGCTTTAGGTTGACATATTGTGAATTGACAATTAATGATGTGTACCGACAGCTTTACATACACTTCTGATCTTATAGTAGGAAAAGCCCGTGTTGTGGTAACCACGCAGCTGAGAAAATGTATTTGACGTTCATTCGTTCATTGTAATCATGAAACATATATGTTATTATTATTATTTATCCATTTCCAACCATAGTATGGAATTATCTATGGCATATTCACAATGTCACATTGTTGTTGGAGGTCGTCTGACATCAACAAGTAGGGTAATTTAATATTTTTATATCGACTATAAAAAAGTGCTTCTGTATTTGAAGCGATTTCATTAAAAATCTACTCAATGGACTTTGATGAAACTTTTTAAAATGTCCATTAGGATTACTGAACCGCTGTAGGCTGTTTGTTGAGTTATATTTAAAAAAAATATGACGTTTCAACAAACGCATCCTAAAGCAGACATTAATCATTGGATGTACGAGTATTACTGTTGTCGCTGATAAACTTACATCAGGGTCAGGATCAGGGGTTTTAGTGAGTAAATGCCATATAACCTGATGGTCTGATCTAAGGCACCGTGGTACCATATGAATATTCCTTCGTCACCAAAAAAATACTTATATAAAAAAAATCCCTGCGCAGCTGTAAAATAAAATTTAAAAGATATATCTTAACACGTTTCAGTCAAAAGATGGGCCGATATAATATGAGAAATCATAGATAAGATACAGGCTGCACATATTTTTAATCTGTCCTTTCGTACTTGAAATGTATTTAAAAATAAGATGAAATATTATACACGTCGTAATTGTTGTGTTGAATCTGTTTTGTTTCCTTTTTTTTAAATCACACTCATATAAAAACAGATATATAATATTGGCATGTTAATAATCATTTGACCGCAAAAAACTACTTTCTACATGCCCGGAACAGATCAGCGGATCGAAACTTGTCCCAATACATTGCAAAAAAGGAAAAAACATATATGACTCATCCAGGCAATTTACTTTAGGCTGTCATTTGGCGCCGAAACTCGTTTGCATTCTGTGCACTATAATTTTCAAGGCAAAAAGACCTGTTTTCTCGTTATCCTGTCCGTTCTTTATATTCGACCGCTTATAAATTAGTGTGCAATATAATTTTTATAAAAACAATATATTTGTTGAACACGTTCATCTTTCTGTTTCTGTCTCTGAAGACCTTCATTTCATGCTAAATTTTTTTTGTATCTTTGCGAATTCGCACAGAAACAACTTCATCAAATACGTATGTTAAATCTCTCCCGCGCTTGCAAAAGAGAAACTCGAGTTATGACTCATTCGTCGATTTAATGGCCGTCCTTTCTATAATTGAAGCGTAAATTATTATGAAGTTAATATTCATAACTGTTATTCAGATATAATTATACTTCATAATTTAGTGGTTAGATTAAAACTTCCTTCTTCCCAAAGTAAAAAGTCCCCAGTCAGTGATTAGAATCCTTTATTAAATTCATTCGAATTCATTATTAAAATCAAATAACACTTACTATAAGAGTGAAGGAAAGCGTTATATGAAACTTCTTTCTTCAAAATATTCTCCAAGCCATGTGGTGTGGCAGCCTATCCAGAGAAGAAAGGTGTTGGATAATGAAGCAAATGGATTGATATGGCTGATGGTTAAAAATTTAAACGGCATTCAAAATTGGAGTATGTTACGTAGAATCAAAATATGATCTAGTTAATAATTACAGCGAAAATCGGGACACTAATCAAAACAGAAAGTAATTTTTTGTTGAAAGTGTAATTTGAATTTGCTATAATCGAAGTTTTGTTATCACTCAGAAGCCTTAAATTCAACTAAGTACATTATTTCTTAATGCATCTTCAAAATTAGCATCGAAAATTGACCCATTGCTTGTTCAAAGCTATAACGTATAACATTTAGTCAAGTAATACGTCAATTTTGGAATATATTTCACAAAAATTGGAAATTTTGCAAAGACTTGGAATTCCCCGCAAAGAAACCAGATCAGCTTTTACACTGTTTATGGTAGCCATGCTTAACCCGTCTTGCTTAACCCGTTCTCTACACGAGGACATTCAACTTTATCATTTGCACGGCCCGTATGAATTTGTAGGTAAATGTAGGTAACATCTATTATTTTTCCCGTCAATTTGCAAGACATATTTTTTCCTAAATACTTAATTGACTAATTATAACGGCCAACCAGCTATTCAAAGTATAATCTAAACATAACCAAATGATACTACAATTATATTTCTTTGTATCTTTTTTGCGCTCTTATCCAAAATTCACAAGAGAACTGTGATTATTTTGCCCGGGGCTAATAAGAGTATAGGTATTTTCTGAGTGCTTCAAACCAATCTTTAGTTCAATAAGAATTGTAATGATCTTAGCATTTTTATTATATGTATTATAAAATGCTGTACTAACTATAGCTCTATTAACTACTTTTTGTAGTAAAATTGCAGTTTTGTGTAACTTATTACTTTTAGACACTTTGTTTTCTCCGGTAACGTGAAAACTGCTTTCCCTACTCTGTACCTACTTGACATTATTTATTTATTTAATGAAATAATTACTAAATTTATCATCGATGCTCCAATCACAATAAAGTACACAATCCAGTTCATAATTGCACACCTAGTTCTTAGGACGCCCTCGTCTCTGAAGATCTTCTATCCCGTTCATATTTATGCCGTTAGCACGGGACAGCGATATAGTAGAGGACAGGTGGCGTGCAACACAAAACCGCAATATCACGACACCGGCATAGAACGTCAGTGTCGCAACCCGAGTGGGCTACTAGCATTCATAGATCAATCAAACGTCATTTTCGTATTGCTAACCAAATAATTGCCTACAGTCTCTGTTGACTCGGTGATTCGCATCTTAAATACGCCCTAATATATATGGAAGGGAAATCTGCTGACGCCTAATACATATTATGACAATGGTTAACGACTGCTCCATAACAATACTGCTCCATCCAACTGGCAAGCGCTGGTGTTGTTCGACTTTACGGAATTTTAATTATGCAAATGCATCGTAAAATTCTATAATTATAACATCAAAAAACCATATCCTGCTCAACGAAAACAATCTCGGGGAATAACCCGCAAGCATGCCGCGATCTTTTGGATGTGTTCGATAACACTTTTAAGGTTATGTTGCAATTTGTAGCCAACGGCGGTGTAGCGGAGAGTTTTCCTGTTACTAAATTCGTATCATTGAAATAAAGTGCTAATAAAATGTCTGACTATTGAATATATTATGCATTTTATGTACATAGACCGCAAATTTCATGGCGGTTGAGATGCCGGTTGATTTATAGAGGATAATCGTTGCAAATACATTTTACGTAATAGGTAAGTATTTATGAAAATGTAATGCAAATAGATATGCGTGCAATCGTGAAATCTTGAACGATTAAAACGAGTCCGTATATGAAGAATTATTCGCTTTCTCTTGTTTATTGATGCGATAATTAATAGTGGAATATACTGCTGCTCATAAGCTAGGACTCTCGTAACGTGAAATGAATGAAATCTAATAAGCAATAGTCCGCTCAAAAGATTCGATGTTACAAAAATTCTCATTAAGCTGAAAATGTCTACATACGTTCGGAACACCGTAACAAATAAATTGTCAAAAATCCCCAACGATCCTTTAACTGCAAAAAGTCGTATTCAAGATCAAAGTTCGCAAAACTGGGTTGTTTGCGTTTTTCAGCCAAACGGTAAGTTCTATAAGCAAATAGCTCAGACCAAAATTCTTGATTGCGTATTTGATCTGTAAAAATTGTCCTTAAACTTTTTTCGAAAAAGGCAACGTTTCCGAGATATCATCATTTTAAAAGTAGAGAAAGCCGTTAATAATTTGGAGAGTATGCCGCGTTCTGGTAATATTACAACACTACACTAGAATGATGTCCTGCGAGGCGCCAGATAGTTTACAACTGATTTGGTCAGATTATAATCTGATACTTTTAAAAGCCCGGGTTGTCTGCAAAAGCCAACAATACCAACCTTCCTAAGGTATATTGGCTATTGACCTTGGCTACCGAATCTCTAACCATGCCACTGTAGTCCAAGGCCTAGCGGAATATTTCGTATACTTGTTATGTTTATCTCTTTCTCTCTTTACGCGTCGTATTCCGCATACTGAGAGTCATGAACTATGCATTTTTGTATAATACAGTATACCGATATACAAGTTTCAAACGTCTTTGATTCGATAAGAAAAAAAAAGGAGACGTGATTGCGTTCAAATCCTTCCTCTTGCGATCGAATCGTGTAATCGGAAAAAAAAGAAAAAAATCTCAACTGATTTTATGCAATTCAATCTGTATTGAACAAACAATAATGTTTCATTTTGATATATCTACAGTACATATTGTTATTATTATACCATCACGCCTTACCTTACCTTAACGGGGTAGGCAGAAAGCACCGAGTGCCAAATATCTCTATCCTTACAAACCTGACGTGCTTCGTCTATAGTACATATTACATATAAATTCTTACTTTCTGATTCCTACACACCTCCATATGCCGACACACCTCCGTATGGATAATACGCTCAATGGCTACACAGCTTGCACTTACCAGATGTGCTGACGTTATATTCCGTTCCGTTCCAAAGGCTTCCGAAAACCGGCCACCGGTGCTCGGTCTACGATGATGGCTGTTGCAATGTTCATTGCTCATTGTTTAGTGATGGTGAATCACGATGTTCGTTTGTTTGTTTGTGTCAGGGCGTCTTTGTTGCAGCTGCTGAGCGGCAAATATCTGATGTCACCGTGAGGAAAGTTATTCGTGTTGAATGAGTTAGGTATTGCTATAAGATGATACCTAAATATTTTTCCTCTTTCGCAACTTGTTTTGTCATGTTTAATCTAAACCTTTATAATGGTCACGTTTACCTAATGGTGCTGATGTTTTTATTATTATGACACCATCACGCCATGTTTTTAAAGGGGTAGACAGAAAATAATGAGTGTCAAATATCTCTAGTACCTTTACTGATTTTACAATGAGGAATTCATTATGTTTGGTTAACTTTGTAGCTATGGATTCCTTCAAATGATTAGCATCTAGTTAATTTCACATTCGTAAGTCGAAGACGAGAATAACCTGCTAGCTTTCCAGACTCGCGTACTTTATTTTAGCTCTTATCTCGCCCTTCCATCAAGCCCGTGGCTTAGGTTACTAAGTAATCATAATAAAACTAGATTTTTGACCTTAAACTTGTGTAGTTGCTTTGCCAATGCACCGTGAGAAGGGCATTGACCCTCATGCCACAGATGTACATTTAATTACATTTTATAATCACGTGGTATAAACAGGTTAAATAGTATACAATAATAATAATATCTCGGGGCAATTTCACACA
>DWEM01003429.1:0-10705 GCA_018245935.1 Agara belti belti | reverse complement strand
AACTGGTGAAATGTGGGGGTGTACTACACTCCTCTGCCTACCCCTTCGGGGAATACAGGCGTGATGTTACGTTGTTGATTTTTGAATGTTTCACATTGGATCCGACAGACTGCGCTACCATCGCAGTGTCAAATATGAATTACCTGTCAAACATAATATGACGTACGTCCCGTCAAATAAGATTAAAATCGGTTCAGATTGGTGCAACTAAACTATTTATTTATTGTGAGGCCGTACGAAATTCGCGGGGACAGCTTGTACATATATAAAAGACAAGATATAGAATCAAGTAGTGACAACTCTAGCACTATAAAAACAAAATTGCTCTAGCTTACGTATACATTTTCGAAAATGAAAAATGACATCATCGAACATCGTAGCTGAAATGTTATAGCAATCACGTTACATTCAAAGGAATCTGGACAATATCATCACGACTCAACATTTATGGGGCGCTCACAAGAGAAATAATTCTCTTGGCCAATAAACGAAACGCCCACGGCAACAACAATTTTGATATATGTATAGCAAAAACTGAACATCATTCATGTTCAGATTAAGTGCTGATACATTTTGATTTATAATATAAGAAAATCACACTAGAACATATTTTATTAATCATAATCTGTGTAAAAGAAATAGAAATCCAGTCATACCTCAAGGATGTATATTAAGCCCGATTTTCTTCAAACTTTGTTTTGTACAAATTCACTCCCCGTATTTACTAGTTTTGATGAATGCTTATTGTATTTCTTTGTCGTATAGATCAAGGGCATATCTATCCGAAAGATGATGATAGACAATTATATTTACTACGTATTTACAAATAGGCAAATCGCTCATACCTTGGACCGCTGTCTGAACCAGTATACATGCGCCAGTTACTCTAGCATTCGAAGTATTTTTGTACAAACTTAGAGCTTTGATTTAACATATGAAAGATTTAACTGAAGTATTATATTAATAACTGATACTAAACAGATTTAAATTTATAACCGACACTTAATCTGAAGATTACGCCTCGTTCCTTTCAAATTTTTTTTTCCATGAAAGGATACAATAGCATATTATGATGAAGTTTTATACTGCAATTTAAATAAGATATTAATAATAAAAATAACAATATTTTCAAATACGTTTTGCCAGGTAAATTATACAAATAACATTTTATTCAATCAATAAGTTGATATTATTTTAAACCTATATCTAGAGTAGAGTTATTAGACAGACATTATAAATGCAAACAAATTAAAAAACCTTAATAGCAGCGGCTAATAGATAAGCGAGGCATTAGCTTCCATTTTCATACTATCTATATCCAAACCTGAACGAGTAAAGACGAAATGAGTCATTATTATTATCACAAGCTTAGACTTTGATTTACATCAGGTAATTTGTATTGCGAAACTACAAATTAGTCAAAACTAGTCATAAAAATCAGGTCAAGACTAAATTTGTTTTCTGTGCAATTATGTGTAACTAATTCTTTACCGTTATTTCGTTCGCGCGAAAGCCTGATTTAATTTCCAAACGTTCCTAAGGATGTATCCTTTCATTTGGTAATTCACTCTATTAGGAGTTAATAAAAAAAAAGAATTCTCAATAGTCAGTATCATATTCCTACAATATTCAACAAAAAGGGCTGAGTTATTTTGAAAAACGAATTTGATAAACAGACGGATAGAGTTCCTTTTGAAACGTAAAAATAATATAATAAATATTTCATGACCATTATTATCACGGTCGATCCTATTATCAAATGTCAATCATAGTAAGTAATAATAATAGTAATAAAATACTGATATTCAAAATCATTACATAACACTTATTAGTTGGAGAACAAAGATTGCCATGTCAACTTATTCTTGTAGGAAGAAAAGCAGTGCTTAGCCTAGCAATTTGGTTCGAAAATATACCGAAATAAACACGATTTGCACAAAGTCACAAGATATTACCTATACAAAGCAAAAACGTCATAACTTATGTCGACGTTGAAACTGAAGCGAGAAAAAGTATTCAAAACCTGCTATTAAAATAAAATTTAACCAAAAAAACAATAATTACATCATACGATACCTAGTACACATATTGAGCTCCAAAAGCCAACAAATACAAAAATTTGCGCATAACCGTACTCCTATTACCGCAAGTAACGTTAACAAAGCATTAAATAATGAAGAAACCCCATTGAAATCTTAATTTCACCATAATTGTAATGATGTAAGAGATACACATGTCTTAGGCAAAACATTACTCCAAAGGTCTGATATATATGTATATCATAGATGTAACAGTGAAAGTACTTCAAGCGAACAGAAAAAAACAAAATAAAGTAATAATAACAAACGGGCAAACGTTTATCTATGCAGCCGGTGTTATTAAAGATGTCTATTACCAGCAAATGACGTCAGCCGTTCATGGGGGCGTGTGACGTGAGAGCCAGAATCAGCTGTGTGAGATATATTCGGATAAGATCGAGCGTTAGCTTTAGATATTAATATTGATGATGAAATATAAGAATATACAATGGCGAGATGTTACGCGTCTAGAAGCGTCCAATTTGGACCTGGAGTTCAAGCCAAAAGTCTATCAAATCTAAATTATCGTGACTCAAACCTCACCAACCCAACTGGGAGTTAATAACGATGCCAAAAACTTTTCTAATATTAAATGTCTTCATACAAAAGTAATTAACAATGCAAAGAAATAAGGGATTTAATTACAAGGCAAAAAGTTATAAATAGTTTGATGTAAACATTCGAATTTAATAAGCGAACGACGAAGCAACGAACATTTATTCTATTAAAGGTTATGGTCTTAATACTATTCGTTGGCAAGATATGCTCGAACAGAATTCATACCGACAATATATGTATTAAGCATTCTTTATGCAGACGATTCTAATACCGCATTCAAAAACTGTAGTCTTTTAAAATAAATATAAAACTTTTGCAACAAACTGATTTATTACATGAACGTGACATGGAGGAAATTGCATACGTCACACAGAATGTGGAAGGTTTTTTGCTAGTGCCGTGCTCAGCTTTGCAATGTACAAATAGAGAGAATACGAAATTAACATTCACATTCAATACTACAGAAGATTACCAGACAAGACGGCAGATTTAGAAATAGTCCTTTGGGTACCGTACCGTTACAAGAACCGTGGAAAGGAAATTAAAGGAGTCACAATAAAAGAATTCACAGATACGCTATCCACGATACCGATGGCGAGAGATTTGGGAAATGTCGAAGTCGGTCCCGTCTGGCCGTTAGCCAGGCGGGGGCAGCCTAGGGCGACGCCGGCGCCCGTCGCCAGCACGTGACTGTACACTGCAGATGTCATTTATTAACCGCGACCTACCATTCGTTACATCATTCAATGTTTGAAGCTTTCGAATTTGGTATGGCTACAAAAGCTTTTGTGTTTCGAATTAGAACAACGGACACGTTTGGAGATCATCGATTTGAATTTGATCGGTTAGGATTCTCATTTTTAACACTTTCATCTTATGTTTTAAATGTGTACACCCGAAGGCCGTCCTACGCAGTGATTTATATTAATTTAAATTAAACGTTCCTGAAGATAGAACAATAGAAGTGGATGACAACATTGATGATAATGTAGAATTGATAAATACAGCTGAGTTATATACATATAATGTATACCGTAGTTGATCAATTTAGCAGAAAAGCAAGAAATTAAACTGAATGTAAAGAGCACATTTGTTTGTTTTGTGTCTGAGTTTAATAGGTACACATGTCTGTAAATCAAGTGTCCGGTTACCAGACACAGACACTTAATTGTCCCAATTATTATTATGGATCCCGGCTAAGCAGTGAGTTATGAACAGCTGGAGCAAAGACCTCATCGTTTTGGCAATTATGCAACAGTAAACATTTTTGCCCGAGCGGAAGTTTTACTTCTTGAAAGCGAATCTGGCACAAGGTGTCGGTGATCTCATTGATTCAGTGTTATTATGCATCACTTAGAGCGTTGCAACATCGTTTATTTTGATATTCTTCGCTCAGACTACTTGACATTCTTGGATTGGCTTGTTGGCGTAGTGATTGGTGAACATGACTGCCGGGGGTTGTGAGTTCAACTCCCACCAACCAGGCAGGTAACGCACCGGTAGCTCTTCTGATGCCGCAGGCGAACCTTCCGTTCTTGTTTTGAAATACCATAATCGTCATAATATGTCAACAAATGTCATACTAAGTTAGGTAATCGAATATAGAAGTGGACATCACTGTGAATTTTCATATATTTTTTACACCAAATCTCACCCAACTAACTACATTGGCTTACTCACAGGCATGAAATTCCACGTTTGTTTCTGATTATCATAATTAATATTCAGTTAGTATTCATTACCTGCAGACTATGAGGAATGGGGTGCAATGAATAGCATTGACGAATACGCTTATGTCATACAAGACATGTCATGTTATTTTTACAATTCATTGTTCTTTTAAGCCGTATGCACACTGACATTTTGTCAGCGGGACTTTTGCCTGTAGATGCCCACCATTCGCTTGCTGCGGCTGACTCTGAGAGACTAAAAGTGCTCACTCTGTACCGAAATGAACTTCAAAAAGGTGTGTCGGCTGCGTGACAAAAAGTTGATATAGTTCATAGCGTTGGACTAGGCGATAAAATGTCACCGCGACAAAAAATCCCAGTGGGCGCAGAGCCTTACGCAAGAAGCAACGGACAAGTGTAATTAGAACAATGTCAAACAATTCCCTGAAACTTGCAGCGGAGCTGCACGATTGACGCACACAAAGACGCGCAGCCGGCCTGCCATGTGATTGACGCGGTGTCCCCAACGGGAGACGCCCGCTAAATTAACGCTCTTGGCCGTTAACCAAGCCGATAAACCGATTTGCGTGTCCGACATTAAAAAAAACTGCACACAAATAAATATATCCACGTAGATCTATCGATCTAGGCCGTTCCAGAAGTTTCGGAGCCAAACAAATCGAGAGGGGGATTGATTGTTGGCGGTCACACTTTAAGAATATGCGCATCACTTTTAGACAAATTATTTATATTTATAACCTTTAAAAAATATCTTTTATTGTTCCAAAATTAAACTGCACACAACTTAAAGAACTTTTTGAAGACTTAAGGTGTAGGAGCAAGTGGTATTTAATGTCATTTGGAAAATGCGCGTACATTGTTTATAAATTTAGAAGTGCATACAAGGATCAAATCCGAGACCCTAGAGTTGGATGCTGAAATCTAAATCACTAAGCCACCAGTGCGGTAACTGAAGTAATAAAAATACAGGTAAGATTTTAAAACCTGCTGCGTCTGTTGAATACAAAACTATAGTCCCTTGCCTGCAAGCTTCACTGGGCAGTGAATGCCATTGACGAACGCACAATTAGATCCAGAACATTTAACTAAATTCATCATTATTATATTAATATACATAAAGATGGGACTCAAACCCGAAACTACGCGACAGACAGCGAGCGTTACCGCTGATTTGCCAAATGGGTCATCAAAGCGACAATACACATAGTTTTTTCATGAATTCCGAGCACCACAACCTCAGCTACAAATAATTCACAGAAATTGGGGAACTAATTGACGTTTTGAGACACGCAAAATCTACTAAAGCTGACCTTGAGCCTATTATAATAACGGAGGCGAAATTAAAACTGAATCGATGTTACCCGTCCAAAATGTTATGTTAGACAAATGATGACAGCGGTCGAATAAAACAGTTTATATATAACGCTAAATGTACAAATGATATATGTCATGACAATTGTATGTAAATATTGGCAGTGGATTCATACAAGTGTTCATAACAAATACTTTAATCTTATAAGTTTCAAAATATTGAATCAGATACGTCTAAAATTGAAGATACAAATTAACATGACAATGTACGAACCAATGGATTACGTTAAATAGAAGTTAAGTACAGGATTCATGACTGGGTCATAACTGGTAAACTGATTGTAGTGGTATTAGGTAAATCATTCGCTTCTGGAGTGTTTAAAAATTTGGTGACCTTCGGATATTTAATAATAATTATACTTTAGATCAAGCGTATTCATTAGAAGAACAAAAATGTATTCTAATACCTACTTAATCTTCATATTGCGGAATGGGATCGCCGATATCAATAAGCACGAAAGATTACGAAAGCTGTTGTCAAATCCATTTTGTAATCTTTTTATCATTTTTGCTTAAGAGGTCCCTTAGGGCAGGTAACACATTGACAACACCAATGACATTGCAAAATTTCAATTCGACGGTAACCACTTAACATTTGACGGGCCATCTGGCTGTGTGCCATGACCTTACCCATCCTCAGTCAATAATGGGGCAAACATGAAAACTTGGAATATGTGTAAAGAAAATAATTTAAAAATGCTCACGCGAAAGAATACGTCTCAATAATAACGACAAAACATTGACTGATAAAAGTAAAATAATGAGTGCGTTTTAAATATTTAGACGAAAGTAGGGTTCAAAGAACATTAAGAAATAATTCGCGCTGAACCATTCAGCGCTAAGCACAAAATAAATACAGGTAAGCGTGAAGCAATAAACGCAGTAATGAGCAGTTGAGAGCAAGCAAACGAATCGATTTGCCTAAGTACTGTTGGCACCGATAGATGAATAAAATACATAAACATTACGTTTGCACTCAAACAGAATTACTTAAACTCAGTCGACGAAAGAATAACGAAACAATACGAAACACCCATTACTTTTGTATGCAGACAATCCAGTCAGAACGTATTAAATTGTATGAAAAAACATATTTAAATACATACAGACAAATCAAGAGCTTTCGTATTGATGACGCGCGAAACGCCTTTCGCGTTACATCTTTGTCGAACAAAATACATTAATACCGGACTTGCAGCTTTGTAGTGTAATAGGTGTGAGGAAAGAATCGATAATTTAGGCTGAAATTCTGTGTAGGCGGTTCAATGGTCTTTTGAAATGTAGACAATGAATGTATTTATAATAGGTACGTTTAAGACGCTATAAAACTCCGCTGCTTCTGTCTATTCATTTGGCTTGAACTAATGCGAAATAGAAAGTTTTAATAATTTTGAATACGCTATTTTGGTCTCTGGCAACCAGTGTGTTTCAGTTCCAAACATGTTGATGTGTAGAAATACATCTGGTCTGCTTATATAAAGCTCATTGCGAAAGTTTCCAATTATCTAATCTAATTCAACGACAGCTACTTTACGTTTCACTCACCTTGTAGAAGCTGAATCGTCGCTTGATATTCTGCAAGCTTTTCGTCCACGTAACCCTCTTGTGACTGATTAGCGATGATCTCGGCAGTAGACGGACCTCGCTCTTCATCTTCTTCGTATACCATTGGCCGTGGAGGAGGCGGCGGCTCCAGCGGCACTCCCGCATAGTCATACTCGCGCACCCCTTCGTACGGGTTCGAATAATAGTACTCGGGACTCTGACCGAGGGTCGGAGACATCGGATAGGGAGAAATCGAAAAATGGGAACTCGGCGATGGCGAATGCTGTCTTAGATGTGGTGAATGCAATGGACGGAACGGTTTCGGTGACGGCTGAACTGGAGGCGGGGAAACGATGGCGGTCGAGTGCCTCGGTCCAGATATGAGAGGGGGCGGGCTCGGGGCCCATGGTGATGGAGGTCGGTAATGGAGAGGTGATGGGGGGCCTGGAGGACGCGCGCGACCGCGTCCGGGTGGCGGCTGCGACATCTCGCGGATTGATTCGAGTCAACCCGGTGTGTCACGCCGAAATCTGCATCGCTGCAACAAGAGATACGTTACCATGTAATTACAAATCAAGGTATGAATTAAGCACTACTTCGCTAAAATCTGTATAAACACTCGCAAATCGGCATTAAAAGAGCGATAATACGCAAATGGTAAGTTGGTTATCGTAAAGACAATGATTTTTTTTATCCTCAACCATATATATCGGAATGTGGATTCCGTGAGCCCATCGCGTGCCAGCTACTGTCTATTTTCGGCAATCCCTACCGAAAAGGGTTACGACCCAGATTTAGAAATGAAATGGCCACATTTATAACAGAAAGCAGATGCCCAATGTTTATTAGCTTCAAATTGACTTCTAAATGCATCGCTTATTGATATCCAGCGGGTTATCTTGGAAGGGATACGAGTTCATGCACCATTTTTTTACAACATACATACATACATACAATCTTCAAAAGTAGCGCTCTTATCATATTACATCACACAGATGCAATGGGAATCATATGCCTTATAACTATATACTTAAAGCTTTCGCAAGATATTTAGTGTACTGTTAAAGAAAAAAGCATATGAAAAAGGGATAAGTAAACCACAATTATTTTCGCGAGTTTATTTACAGGAGACCTACATAATGAAGGATTAACCTTGTCCCGCTTACACGGTTGCACTGTGGGATATTTTAAAAGGCGTAACTGTTGAACAAATTATTCTGGATAAACGCCAAGGGGAATCTGTCATCTGACAATATTTACTAAATTGAATGGATCAAGCGGTCACGATCATGAAGACCTGACAAGGAAACAATAGTAGCGGGTTTGGATAAACTCACGTTTGTAGTCAGGCTTGTTGAAATACCAGTCCTTGATCTACTTGGAATAGGTCAAACTAACACTAAACTAACAAATGCTAACCGCTAAGTCTTAATACCAATTTATAATAACTGATATAACTGATACTAACTGTCCGACCCAGATTAATAGTCAATGTATCGACATTGATGAAACCATGGGGATTGCTCATGTGCTACTCGATTCACGTGAACAGCTTTTGTTTTCTCATCATACTTACTATTGAAATATGATCTAATGTTTTACCCAACATAGGTATTATTGGTAATCTCTTGTGATACAAATGTTGTTTCACCATAAACAACAACATCGCTTTCAAAAACCGAAGTACGAACTCGATGGCGTGCCCTGAGAGAGTGGTAAACCAAGAGACTGATATCAACTAACGATTACGAATCTCCGTTTTCCAGAGTTATCGGGAAATAAAACACATTAACTTATTGACTTAACATTCCAGTCGGAGGCAATTTGGTTAAAACATTTTCTGAGGGAAAGACATTTTAATTTATCGACATGAATACGAAACATGGTACATTAAAGTTGTTTTGTTATTGTTCTCCCAAAATAAATTATTCCCATAAAATCAACAATCACTAAGTAAAAAAAAAACATTAATTCAACTTTCACTTACTTTAATAGCGTCGTAAATACACTTTGCGTTTCTGAGGGGTTGCCTAATGGACAGTTTTAGCATACACCCTATATCACCCGAACCATTAGGCTCATCTCCAAGAAAATGTTATCTATACATCGCTCGGTATGTCAATTCGTATTTAGAAGCAGCGTAATCTCTAAAAGGAAATAGGGATGAGTTATCGTACAACCAATGGCATTACAATTGCCGATGTAGTCAACGACCCTTTTAGATCTAGTCAAAATGGCCGCCCGCCAGACTAACACACGTCTACCGAAAAACTACGCCCGGGACTTTACACCTATCCTTCTGGCATTTTGCCAAAGCAAAAAAAAATAGCCGCTGTCCTAGAGGACGGTTCTCCACGAAACATTCACATCGAATTCGCATATACGACTGGAAACTTGAATGTTTAAAATTTTACTTCGCGTATAAAATGAAACAAAATAGACAAGTATGTTTTGACAAATTAAAGCTGACGCACAACAAATCTCCACCACACACAAACAGACAGATAACACTGAAAGAAAACGCCAAGTAAGTAGCAAACTATTTAGTATATTGCTTCGGGGTTTAAAAATAGGATCATATTAGCGAATGGTTTTACTCTAACAATTCTACACTGGATTATCGCACTCCAACAAACCACCTTACAAACAGATTTATATCATCCGACATATGACATATAATTTATACACGATTTCATTGAAACGGACAAGGCCACAAGCGTTCAGACGATTGTTACGAAACAAAATCATCATCAGAAAGCTAAGCTTGAAACATTGGCATGATGTTGACTGTTACATCTGGATCTGTATGATGGAGCAGCGGCAGGTGTGCCGAATGATAACAAACTAAAACGGGAACAATAATCTCGTGAATCCATGGAGTGGTTGGTTCAATACATAGCACTGCTCTATTTTAAAACGATAAGCAATTGTACGTTCAGAAATAAACGATGGGTAAGGACAAACATTTGAAAATTACGTCTAATCTTTTACCAGCTTCCAAAATTGACTTTGCTGTTTAAATTGACCTTATATGATTAAATAATTAAAAATGCACAACTACGGTGATGTTTATGGGAAAATCATTCCTGGTGAATTTTTGTCGACTATTTTAGATCAATCTTAAAATTTTGCGCCCTAGAGATGTGTCCACCATACTCCACCAGATACGAACTCCGTTATCGATAACTCTTTACTCTTGCACATAGCGCTGCAAAGTCATGTATGAAACATTACTTTTCTTGCGTTTTATGGACAAAACAACTTACATATCACTACATAGTATAAAACAAAATCGCTTTCTCTGTCTGTCCCTATGTCTCTATGTATGCTTAAATCTTTTTTAAACTACGCAACGGATTTTGATGAGGTTTTTTTAAATAGATAGAGTGATTGAAGAGGAAGATTTATATGTATAATAATACTAGCTTTGCCCGCGGCTCCGCCCGCGTGGAATTCAATGTG
>DWEM01003428.1:0-10706 GCA_018245935.1 Agara belti belti | reverse complement strand
GGTAAAGGAAATAATATGAATGCACTGCTTATTATCCTTTTGATATAAAAAGAGAATTGATGACGGATATAAATGTTACCACTTCTATAAAGAGAAATATTAATGGTATAGCGGTAATGACAAACAAGTTTCTAGTTAGAGAAAAAGTCAAACGCAAATCTTGAAATGTACAACAAATTTATAAATTGCAGTAAACAACCGTTACCTTTAATGTCTTATAGGTTAAACCTAAATAACATTTAATATTAATCTAAAATGTATATACTAGAACAGTTTGACTAAATGACGTCCAAGTAAATTTTCCTTTATATAAAATATACCAATAAAAATTTACGGCGTTATGATGAATGATAGCAAACGATAGGCCACCATATTTGGGTGCACGAACAAAAAAACTAATAAGGAAAAATAAAACAAACAGTCACGAAGGCAATGAAATGCAAAGAGCCGATTAAAAGACTATTGTAAATTTATTCCGAGAGGTTCAACCCACGTAGGCAGAATATCAAAATTACGTATAACGTGTCTATGTGTGCGCTTAGTAATCGCGTCACGTAACTTGTCGATGTGTGCGGACTGGCAATAGGTGATTTTTTTATGCCCCACCACGCAGTATTTATTGAATCCTGTATCGTTGCGTAGATCGAACCCTGGAACTTGACTTGCACGAGTGATGACCTTAGAATTGTTAATGATAAAAGCACGATTACTGAATATACTTAAGCTCCAGAAACCATTGTTTTTGACGTATTGAATGCACACAGGATTATTAATGTATGTTTTTTTAATAATAATCTAGTACACCGGAAATATATGCATCAGCGGGGCTTAGGTACATACGAAATTTTATACAATTGCTTTCAAATGAAGTATAGTATCAAATGTATCGGAGTTTGTCTCAGAACATATTCCATATACGCCGATGATCCATGAAAATCGGAATCAGAAAAACGGAACGGAAATTCGGAATCGGAAATCGGATCTTGAATCAAGTTATTTTGAGAATCTAAAGAGATATATTTCAATTTCGTAGAAAAATATGGATATCCTTCGATATAATATGAACTACGACGTTAAATCTTTTAATACACCAATATCCGCAAAAGCTAAACTTTGTAAACATTCAATAAAGTTATTGAAAGAGCGATATACACATTGTTATCCTTTGAAACGTCCAGTAAAATAAGTAATAATTTCATAAAAGCTGCACTAACTTTGTAGTGACCGTCGACTGACTGAACTACTAAAATTTTATTTGAGCAATATAATGCAGATTCTTGTCCAGTGATTTCAACAGTCAGACAAATCTATATTCTTATGGCCATCTTTACGAGAGTTGAAGAGATTTAACTCAAATGTTTGATTTGAATCGAAAAGCTATTGACTTTGAGGAGGTAGTGGTACTGTACTCTTTACATTCAATTTATGTCTATGTAAAAATATAATAGAGTCCGTCTGAACATACTTTTATGGGTGCATCCACCTCGGGTCCCTCGTCTTTATAGATTTTATTTTGTAACATAAATTATTTTGTTTATATTATTCTAGGTACGGTAATAAATTGTGTAAAGCTTGTCCACGTTTCCAATGAATTATGTTTCTTCTTTATAAAGAGAGAATGTTTAATAGATGCTGACTATTTTATTACACGACCTTACAATGTTGATTCGCACAGCAACTCGTCATTTACATTCACATAATTAATTAAATTTGGTAGTCATATTGTCACTTTTATTACTGTCATAACGTAGTCCTTGTAGACAGCGGTCAAACAATAATAACCGGTGCCAAATTCAAAGTATAAGACACATACAAGGAAATCGTTGTTTTTGCATTATCAAGTAAAAGCAAAAGCTGTCTACGTTGTGTCTATTGAGTAATATAGATGAAGAAGGATTTTCTGAAAACGATTCATTAATGAGTATCTCTCATTCTGCACCAGAATCCAAACTCAATGATGACAATGTGATAACAAAGAAAGAAGCTTCATTCAGCAAAAGCAGAAAACTCCGTGGCAATAACCAATTCTTTCAAGTGTTCCCATTAAACTTCCACTTGCGGCCATGAACGAACTTGTGGATGTAAAGAAGGCGAGCAGTGGCAGCGCAATTTGCATTGTCATTATTGCAGACGCCGGAGCAGATTAACGCTGCGAACAAACATTTAAGTGCAGACACCGCGATTCTACTTTGTATATGAGTTCTGTTTAAGTTGGGAGTTTTTCTTGTGTTTGTTCAGTGCCACCGCAAAGGTAAATGACTATTAATAGTGTAACGAGTGGCCGTGTAACTTCTTTTTTGATTTTATCTTCTGTCTATAATTTTTATTAAGGCAAATAATAAATCACAAAACTAATCACGAGATTTGTATTATACATTAGTTTACGTCTATGTAAAAGCTTTTCAATTAATAAGTTAGGCCCATTACCATATATTTTTTTCTAGGCGCACCACTAGGCTCGGTCGTAAGCTCTCTTCCACCAATTTATTGCAGCTTACACAACTACTTACACAAATCGTTGCGTCATCTAATAGTTTTTGCTTTAATGCAGTCTCTACTCTAAGATCAGTTTGCTCCACCGACTATCCCACCTTCAGCAGATGAGCCCTGTCTATTACCACATGAGCTTTCTAGAGCTATTCCTTAAAGGTTTACTGATAGACAACGTTCTAGATGAATCATTAACCACACATTAGAAAACACTTCTATTCTATAGTTCTGTTGACTTTTACGCGACTTTTTCACGAAAAATTTTGCCGTTTCGAATTTCAAGTGTTCAAATCCTTTAGTTTTACATAAGTAATAAATAAGTTTTATTAACATAGAGCAAAGTATAGGATGGAGTTCAAATTTTCTACCTCATAAAACATTGTAAGACTGTTGATCCTACCGTCTGGATTCTCCGTAAATACTCAGTTTGCTCTTAACATAAACGCGATGTACGGTCAGCAAATTAATTTCATTTATTAAGTAATCATTATGTTATAATGTTAAAATTTTAAATTAATTGTACTTTTATATATTTTTGTATGAATACGCTAGAGTTTTGAACATGACTTTCAACACTTTTAAATTTTTTACTCAATCTTTCATTTATTTTATTCAGTAGGAATACTATAATTTTCATGAACTACATACTTAGAATTCATTACAAATTCGATAATATTTCTTCCAAAATATATATTCACATAAGAACAAGTGAGGTTCACAAGTTTTTGCTATCCCTATTTGTTACAGAAACAAAGTTGCGCTGCCAAGGCAACATATTAGTCTCTGTAGCGACAAAACAAAATATTTGTCTGTCCTTTTGTAAGGTGTTTTGTATATTTACAACTATGCATCTTATTCATTTGATAATCTTATAATGTACATATTATAGACCCATATAGGTATTTTATCTTGTAGATACGGCACAATGTATAGAAATACATTAAAGTATTTGTAGCAATGTAGCAGTACTTCTAATTAATAATACGATTTAAAGGTAGAAAGGGCTTCTACCTTTAAATCTCAATAGCATTTCAACGGATGCTTTATCTGGTTCCTCTTTGACGTGTTCGAAATATAAAAGAAAGGGTGGAAAAAATCCAACAGATACAACAATGTTACTGACCGTTTGTGAATAAGGTTTATCTTTAAGCCGGCAGTAACTAATTTCCGCGTTGTAATCGAGACCGACCGTTAATCCATATTGAAACGAACACTTTTTGCGTTTCGCCGCTGTACGAACTTTTTCTAATAGATTTAAAAATCGAAAAGTTGTGGCTGAAAATATTTTTTGCAGTTTCAATTTAAACATTTTTAGTAACTTTTGTTCACGTGATTTTTTTTCCGCCATTTTCGTTTTTGCTGGCAGTACGTGCAATGTCAAGGCAATTTTTTATCACAACTCTTTCTATTTTAGATATATCAGCAACGATAAGGCTGTGTGTTTGTTTGTTATTTAAATGTTTATGAAAAGTAAAATTAGTTCGTTACCTACTGACGTATATATGTATATGTCCTTGTTTGCACGGATGTTTGTGTAACGTTCTTCGCTCATTATGATTAATGAGACTAGATTATTTAATTTTAGTATAATACGAGAAACGTGAAACCGAAAAAAAACGTAAGATATGAGTTTGGAAAACATAACTTTAACTTAAATTATCTACACGTGCATGACTGTTCAAACAGTAATGTATCCGTAACTTTCGAACTAACTAACTGTTCGAAGTTTTTATTAGTAAAAACAAATTCGATAAAGTTGACTAAAAGCTAACCATGCAGTTATCGAACGAGAGGTAAGTAAGGTAAAGTCTACTAAATTTAGTCGCTGTCGATTCCTTGACTTTTAACTTTAAGTCGGCAAAATTTCTCCGCCCAAGACCGAGCTGATGTTGGGCGGGCGGTCTCAATATGAAAACTTGGAGCCGCCCAAAACACTGCACTATTAAACGTGGAGATGAAAGTCTTGTTTAAGTTTAGAACTACTTAAAGATAGCACGATAGAATTTTAAAGTAAAAATTCTTAAGTTTAAATTTTAGTAAAATTTTTAAGTCACTTTTATATTTTGACCAAAATTTAAGATTAATGTTATTACTTGTTGAATGAACACTTTATATTATTATAACTTTGTTGAAAGATGTTAAATATTCAGTGTTGAATAATTTAAAATAGAACCAAATCCAAAATAGTAGATACTATCTCCAGTAGAAGAAAAATGAATATTTTTATTTCTTTATCTGTTGAAAAATGATTTATACCGATAACAATGTACTTGGCGTTTGTTAGAAAAACACAAAACAAATACATAACTATATACCGCCCGCGGTTTAATACACATATTTAATGCATTAATTTTAAAATAATGGTAATTATACTTCCTATAATAGCAACAACGAAGTAACAAAATTTGTTTTAACCGCTTAAGTTATTGAAAACTTGTCTAAATTGTTACATACTTCGTTTATTACCTGTTTTAGTGCCCCTTTTTAATTACATTTTGCAATTAGATTACGTAATACATATAATTTTCGTGTACATTTTATAAATGTCTCGATTTAAAAACATTACTTAAAATCGTAATAAATTTTGCAGAGTATAATTTTAAAAATTGTTTTCTAGATAGTCTATGGCTATTATATCAAAGTAGATAATGCGTTTGTATAAATTTATTAATAAAAAAAGCAAACATCAACTAAGTATGCTTGCACGTCTTGCATGAAATATGAAAATAAAAACTTTTAAAAGCTTTTGAGAGAGCCGCCACAAATTATTATTACTAATTATTACACATTATATTTTAATTAAACCACCGTATAATTATGAACGTTATCTTAAATACCTATATACAATATAGTCTATAATATAATTACTCAGCCCGATTTCACACTGTGTAATTACGGAGCCAAGGCTTTAAAACTGCTCGATAAAGGCGAGTGCAAAAAATACGTAATAATTTACATAAGGGAGCACGCCACCCGAGATTCAATCTCCTCATAATTATGTTACCGGTAAAGCGACGCACACACGATTCAAACATTATTAGTGAGATAAATATTGTATGTGCCGCAAATCAGAAGCTTGCTTCTGTGATCCAATTTAATGGATGCGGTAAGGACATTGACACACGAAACCAGCACAGTCAATTAGGCTTTACGGCTAACAGGGCATCTGACCGTTGAGGTAGTAATTAAATTTGAAAATGTCTTGACTAAAGTAACTATTGCCTACGTTAAGGGTAGAAAAGATATCACTGTATTTACGTACCTGCCAAAAATATAGTTAAAAGTTAACTTATACAAACATTTAAAGGCGAACAGTCGCACGCCATGTGTAACGTCTCCAACGTAGCTTGAAAAAACAATGCGAATGATAGCATCAACATGCGAGAACACGTTTTACACATAAGTGTTTGTAATTATGCAAAACTTCGTGTACAGCCTTGAACTTATTATACGTGAACAGCTATAGTGCTACAGTTTTTATTATTGATGTTTTACCAATGTTTGACAAAGTTTAAGCAAGCGGTACGTAGCGAGACAATGCGAAATTTATATAAGCATTCGCAGGTAATACCGTAATTATTACTGACCGAAACAGAAAACAGGTCCAGAAATCCATACATCGAAAAGTAACAAAATAAGAAATATGAAAATTACTTTACAGCCAATCACAATAATTCCTTGCCCGTATACCACTAATATTAGTTTTGTCTTTAATGACGATATTGGAATATCCAATGCTTAAATTAGATCCCATCATACATAGAACTCATTACATGTGAAGCAACTAAGCATCATATTGTCATCAACATCTCATGAATATGGATAAGCAGACGAATCTCCTCTTATCTACGTTTGGGAAAAAGGTTATTAATATCTCATTACATATGTATATGATGTGTATAAGGGAAAGGGAATACAAGAAAGAGTAAATCAGTAGAATCAAATAAGTACGCATGAGGATAATAATGTTAATAGAGACGTCAGAGACAGACTTAAGAAGTTATAATTATACTTAAGACGACAAATTCAACTCTTAATTAAGTTAAACTAACTCTCTCAAATGTCCCAATTCCGAACTCGGCTGACGCGAGGAAAGTTATCGGGGTTTCAATGAAAATTTATTAGTCCGACAACTATTTGTCAAAATTGTCCCCAAAGGGGTCAAAGTGGAATTTCAGCGAATATCAAGTTGAACGGCCAATTTATTTAAAGGACCAACGAACTGTTGGGCCGTTGAAATATGTCCGAATTTTGCATGTGAAACTTTAAAATTTAAAATACGCTCGTAATTATGTTCAGGATTGTTCAAGCGTTAACGCTCTTTACGTTACCATTTCATATAAATGAACATTCCATTCGAATCGACTTTGATACGTGTGACGGGACTCCGACTCGACTGCGTGGTTATATCCATTAGGTATTGGAAACTACACCTAATTATTTATTTGTTTAATGTTCATTATTACTATTTAATTATGAGACGGCAAACTGTAACTTTATTAAAATTGGAAGCAATGAAGTAAATCGTCTAAGATATATTTTAAAACCAGATGCAGAAACATTTCCGCTTCTTGAATACACTCTCTGTAATTCTTTTTAGTTGCACGAGCATGTACGACTTGACACAACAAACTGTTGCCTGCATTTTATTTTTCGAACAGGCTACCGCTGCCAAGTGTTCCAAGGCGGGCCGTTTCGCGGTCTACCAACTCGGCTGCATCGACGGCGACTTTAAACTCACATAGATTTTTACTTTAAACATTGACAATATTACTGTTTATGGAAATAGGAAATAGCTGCAAGTCTACAGTTATTACTTTAGCGAAAATATACTGCAATCATTTATATTTGCGTTGTGGCGTAGATCAATATAACTTCAGATAATAAAACACTCGCTTCAGGTTTAACTTAAATAATGTATATTGAAAACTAGTTTCGTGCGACTTGAAGAGCGCCCGCTCCTAGACAACTTTCTTGTTTGCTTACATCTATTCTATTTCTTCCTCCTTTTTAAATGCGACGCTTTGCATGTCGGTTACGATCGAGGTGGTCTGTTTTAAGAGCAAACCGTTTGGGACTTTCTCAAATAGAAGCTTATTGCCTTCGAACGTCGGATTGTTCTTTTAACGTAGCTCCTTCGGGAACCGTTCGGCAATGTCTATTTCCAATATTATAATGGACTCGAACTCGCCGAAAAGTAGCAGCTACCTAAAAGGCAATAAGCGTAAACAAGACTCGGGTAAAGTTCGTTTGGAAAGAGGTTCACAATATTCAAAACAGGGGGAGGTTTAATGATATTCATGAATGTTAAAGCGAAGCTCCGTTGTGAAATGTCGCTTAGACTTGTAAGTTACAAAACAATGACACTAACTTAAGCCCGGGATGTAAAGCCGGTGCTATCTTCATTTGATGGCGTACATAAACAACAGCCTGCCTTTATTACCACGCCGCAATTTCGCATTATATTTCAAAGTTTTCAACTCGCAAAACTTTGATTCGAGCAGACGGAGGTCGTAACGAAGTATCACCTTATAAAGTAGAATCCCATCTACTGCAGTATCCGTAATTCACTTAAATTCAGAGCTAACGAGACAACTTCGGGCGTTCTTATCGCCGCCATCCCGACCTGTCCGAAACTTTAAACAAATAACTAACTGTTAAAGAAAGGCAAACAAATTCGTGGATCAACTTATATAAGACTTCCGGAAATGAGTCCACAGTCTAACTGCTTTAAGCGAAATATCCTTTACAGTCCGAGAAATAAAAGCATAAACGTGTTGCTTTAACGCAAAATGAAATGACGTCCAGTCCGCAAACGGAAAGAGAATAAATTAAAAGTAAGGATTCGGCCCATTGTTGTTTTTGCACTCCCGTCTTTTTGTGTATGTTTTTCATAAAGAATGCTTAAATGTGTTTCGTTGGAGATAAAAATGGATGTTGCGTTCGAGGATGGCAGAATGATAATAAGTTTTACGTCTGTCTGCATCTTATTTCACTTTAATACCGCCGTTCAACACAGTCGGCGAGGAAGCGAGTGATGAATTCAAAAGAAGTTGTTGAACAATTTTGTGTAAAAGATCTTCCACCCGAAACCCTAATTCGGATGTAGCGAGCCTATTTTTCTTGTCCACTTCGCTAACAAACAGTGCGGTTATAAATTCTTTGGACGGGGAAGAGAATGACATTATGATCCTGGATCATATATCACAATTTCCAACGGCATTGGCTCCATGTTTTAACCGAGCTACGCCGTAGGTACGCGCGTCGTTATCTCAACGTGCAGCCAGCAAACGTTCTTACCGACCTTTAAAAGGTATCGCATTAATAACAAGTCTAGACTCGCATGATAGTCCAGATTTCACTTGCATTTTTATTTTCCTTCTATGCAAATGTTTATCGTCTGCGTATAGATGATTCGTTTATATCATTATCATGTTACATATCCTCATTTACAGTTGCCTACGGTGTTCTAAATTCCTTTTATAAATGTAAACGCTCACAAATAACTGCGTACTTACGATAAATTCTGTAAATAGTTATTTATTAAAATATACTGCATGATCATTCGTCAGTAGCGTAGTTACCACTACTATACTACGACCATTAATAGCTGTTAAGTTTCACAAGAATTTATTGAAAACGAACGCGTCAGCCGAGTTCATAACAAAACGTACAGCTGGGTACAATTTTCCATTTCGAAATGCTTTACTTGGGCCACTATAATTTAATATTACACGAACGGTACTGGCGTTGTTCGGTGGGGCTTTGCTTGGATTGCGAAAGTGAATAATTTGACTATGGAGATTTAGTCGGAGCCGAGCGGCGGGCACGGCGGACGGCTTCAATGCAATTTATTCGCAATAGGGGCGATGGCATACGCGATGGTTTTTGCAAGCGATTTGACGATTAGGTCGCGGAGAGATTTGCCAACCGAACGAGTCAATTTTGCGGAGATAGAAAATGCAAATGCTTTCCATCGGAACGTTTACAACGTTGTTCTTGATGAGTGGCGAACACCGTATGTAATATGTGATGCATGGATGAAAAAGGGAGAAGCATTCGAAGATACAATTGCAGATAACATTTTATACGATACCTTAATTTCGATTAACAAACACATCTAATAAAATAGCAGTCAATAAAAGATATTTAATAATAGTCCGATCACTTCGCTACCTCTAAACTAGAAGCGTTGCCACAAAGTGATATATAACATGCATTTATCGGTATTGCTGAAGCTGTTTCGCTAAATTGAGATAGAGCCTATTACCGTTGCGGTAACGTCTTCGGATCGAGTCTGAATCGTGTTTTCTCGTCAATTACCAGCATTGCTGCATCGCGTAGACTTGAAGTTTAGAAACTGAAGCTTATAACAACGGCGTTTGTGCTTTATGTTAGCTTCTAGCTTCAGGTTTTATGGATGTTACATAGCAGCAAAATTTTATGGGGCGATAAAAGCAGAATATGAAGGGCAGCAAATCTATCTATCCATACAATGACGCGAGGTCGCTACGGGGTAGCCAGAAAGCACTGAATGCCAAATATCTCTGTGCTACAAACCTGACGTGCTTCGGTACATTTATCACTCTCGTTTTCAAGAAAAACAATATCATTTTCCATTCATTTTTAACTATTGATACAGCGCCGTGGAAGCTCTCGAGAGACTTGAATTTTTCCGTCGCAACCTCTTTATATATACAAACTTATAAAAGTCGCACTGCTTGTTTATAATGTTATCTATTAATCTTTATAGGGTTTGCTTTGGGGTTGGTAAAGCTTCTCATTATGTACGGTTAAATACCGATGTAAATGTTTGTAAAGAACTGTTCACGTCTTTCCTCGGATGCAGGAGTGGATAGGAGTTGCGCCTATAAGGGGCAATAGTCAGACCACAGTACGGAATAATAACCAACTTTTCTAAATTAATCGTAATTATTAGTGACGTATTGGACGCATAAACCGCAGCCACAGGCCGCAGTCGCAAGCCGCAGGCGCGATCGTTCCATTATACAACACGATTTTACGAAATGTTCTGTTTTTTAATTTCAACCGTATTGTTGCGGTTTTCTATCGGCTTATGACTAACGCGAATATTAGTCAGATCAGGCAACTTATTTTTCTATAACTAGTTCTATAAATTATTGGACTAGGTCTGTGGAATCAAACACTTCGCCTTTCAGTAGGTACACTCTATTTATTTTACTTGTGGCTTCGCT
>DWEM01003427.1:0-10706 GCA_018245935.1 Agara belti belti | reverse complement strand
ATTTCATCACAATCGGTTCAGCGGTTTGACCGTGATGATGACACAGACAGACAGACAGACAGACAGACAGAGTTACTGTCGCTTTTATAATATTAGTATGGATATTATAGTTATGTACGAAAAAAGATGTTATTTGATTTTATTATAATAAATTGTACCGATTGTTGTTGACAATGACCATATATTCATATATCTAAAACCATCCGACTTTTCGGTCTCGTGTTCAAAGTTGTTCACACAAAATTAGTTCATCATGATCTTGAGCAAGAAACGTCATAATTGGGCAGCTAAAATTTTTCTTTTAATTCGTTTATCTATTTATCGCATTTTTGACTATTGTAAGATTCGTGTTCTTGGATTTTGTTTGCTGTCAGTGTCAGTGTCAACTCACTTCACTAGGTAGTGGGCTAGTGGATTAGTTTTCAATGAATGTTTACAATTTCGGTATTTTTTTTAAATATAGTTTTTCAGTATGCTGTAAATAGTCTCTTTAATATAAAAACTTTATTAGATCGCTGAAATTGGATTAAAAGTAAACTATTCCTTTGTTAAATGTGTGACTAACGCGTGTACTTCTATCAAAAAATATTACAATGTGGTCTATATTGTTTTTGTTAATTTTATCAGTAATAGCGTTTCTTTTTACCGATGAGCTCATAACGAATTTGAAGGAATTGTTTATAAAATCCGGATTGTTTGGAGTAGACTTGTGCAAGGTTAACAAAAGTAAAGTGTAGGTATATTTGTTTCAGACATTCGTTCGTCATGAATATGTTTTTTAGATAAGAACATAAATATAATTTAAACTGACCAAATTTCAGGCCAGAAGCAATAGGTGTTGTATCAGGATGTGTGTTTTTAGTCACAAGTTTTCTATTTATCCCTATAGTATTCGGCTATAGTCTTTTAGACAGAGGAAACTTTCCTCATAATGAGGTAACATTTTTAAAAGTAAATAGTTTTTTAAATACAGAGTTCCAAAGCAAAAATTTACAATTAAATGAAATACTATGATGTATTCTACAATTAGTCATTTATAGTTTGCAGAATTATTAGCTGCCTTGTTGTCTATCTGCTGTATGCTGCTCCTGGGATTTGCTGATGATGTGCTGGATTTACGGTGGAGATATAAACTTCTCCTACCAACCGTTGCATCCCTTCCATTACTTGTAGTATATTATGTTAATTTTAACTCGACGACCTTTCTTGTGCCCATACCATTAAGGCATTATTTAGGGATATCTATAAACATAGGTAAGAATCAATTATACTAAAAAGTTTCAATATCATTAAAATAATTTAGGAAAATCTTATAGCCTAATATAGTTTGGTTTCCCTATCCAATCTAAATGTTTGAGTCTAAATCTGCAAAAATATATATACATATAATGTACATAGGCAATCCAGTGTAGTTACAGTATGGACACACTAAGTAAAAAACAGGAGTTTATTTAATCTTAGCACACATATACATATGCCAATGAGAAATTTATAGTTTTAATATCTGTCCACAAGACCACACATTTGACAAGGTTTTATCACATATATTGTGGTCCACTACTATTACCATAAAATCACCAACACATAGGCGCGGTATTTTTAAAATATTATTATGTATGTCTTGGAATAATTTTGGTTTATTTAATATTGTTCTAGGTTTCCTATATTATATATACATGGGAATGTTGGCAGTCTTTTGTACCAATGCAATAAATATTTTAGCAGGAATTAATGGGCTCGAAGTTGGACAGTCTGTTATTATTGCCTTGTCCATAACTGTTTTCAATATAATCGAGCTCAGCGGTGATCAGTATAAAGCCCATATATTCTCATTACACATAATGATTCCTTATTTGGCAACCAGTTTGGCACTGTTAAAACATAATTGGTATGTATAATAATTTTGTAAATCATATATGTATTTATTAAAAGTAAATTATAGAGGTAGAAGCATATATTAGTAAATTAATGATGTTCCGAAAAAAAAAAATTGGAAACAATATTAATGAAGGTGCTAATTGATTTCTTACTAAAACTGCATATTCTTCATTCGGTTCAACTTGTCTTTTGTCTCTACAATAAATTAAAACAAATAAATTAAAATATAACAGTATCTTGAACAACAACTTCGTACATGATGTTCATAACAATTTCCAAATTTACTTGCCTGTTAATGCCAATAAAATTATATGAAATCAGATACATAATGGCAATCTGTTTAAAACCTCATATAATTCTGTACTTTCAGGTACCCATCAAGAGTGTTTGTGGGCGACACATTTTGTTACGTCTCAGGGATGACATTTGCAGTAGTAGGTATATTGAGCCATTTTAGTAAAACTGTTTTATTATTTTTTATACCACAAATAATTAATTTCCTATATTCTGTTCCTCAATTGTTTCATATAATACCTTGCCCTAGACATAGGCTACCAAAATATAGTGCAGAAACTGATTTGCTTCAAGCTAGTAGAACAGCAATTGCTAAGAAAGATTTAAAACTGTCAAGTAAATTGATCATCCAAGTTCTCACTTGGTTGCATCTCGTGGACAAGGTTGAAGATAATAATCATATAACAATGAATAATTTAACTTTAATAAACCTCTTTCTGATTAAACTTGGACCAACATCTGAAGTTAGATTAACTATTACTTTAATGGCCTTTCAAATTTTGTGCACTTGTATAGCCTTTCTTATAAGATATCCAATGGCGTCATATTTTTATGACGTTTAAACTACCCCACAATACTAAGTGTACTAAAAGTATAACTTTTATTGAACAATCCAATGTGATTATATATTATAGAAATTTGTATAATTCTAGAAACTACTTTCAGCTCATAGTATACCAAAAGGTTATAATTCAATATAATAAGCTAAGTATAAGAGTAGTTGTGTGTATTATGTATACCATGTTTTTTAATGTTACACAAATCATTATATAACGGTGTACTAGAATAAGACTGTGTTATAGAATATTCATATAATAAATGTTTGGATAATAAATGTCTCTTATTTTAATAATACTTATTCAAAAGTAATTGAGGATCTGAAGAAATTAAAAAAATATAAAGATCCATTTAGTAAATATATTTAAATGGTGTAACTTTTTATCCAATCAAGCTATATATATTGTGGGTAAATTGGTAAAACAAGAATTAAAAATTTATTATGTTGTTTAAATAAAGGTGATCAATATATATAATCTGTAGTTTTATGCATGTAACAATCGTCTTTGGTTTATTTACACCAAACTATAAAATGTCACAATACTTACAATAACAGCATTTACTATTATTTACATTTAACATCACTGCAATACAATTTCATGTGCCCTTAAACCATGTTAATATTTAATGTAACCAAATATCATATAATATATTATCCTCTGAATCATTTTCATTTATTATCCTAAGTGTTTTGAGTGTCTGTAAATAAAAAGTCAGCTCTGAAGTTACAACACCATGTTGAGGGCTGCCATTTGCCACAATATTCATTTTTACTAACTGCTCTCGTAATTTGTCTTTAAAGTTATCATGTACCTTTATATAAATTTGTTTGATTTGGTCAGTTGGTAAAATATCAATCAGTGCTTCATGCAACTTTACCAAATGTTTAGAAATATTACGGAATGTTTGAGATGGTACAGGAGGTTTTGCTTCCCAACCTACTAATTGGGAACTAAGCATATTACTTACAATTAGGCATATCTTATTCTCTATTTCCTTCTTATGGCCTGCTATGTCACTCTCAATGCTTTTAAAGCCATGTAGTGATAGACCTTTTAAATGCACTTTTTCAAGCAGGTTCATTATTAAAGGAAGAAGCCAAAGAATTACTTGTAGAGACCTGGACACTAATGCAAGATTAGAGGTTGATATTGTTTTTAATCCAGCACTTTGTATTGCACCTGCACCCAACACCAACTGACAGCACCGTGAATTAAATAATCTAATAAGTTCTAGCATGCAGTTCACTAAATACTGAACAATATCTGGAGATTGCTTGATTGCATCACAGTATTCAAGTAGAATTTTTATTAACAATTGTACAGTAGATACAACTGTATAGCTTTCTTTGTTTATAAACAAGTATTTTCCATCAGGTTTATCACTTTCGTACTGTAATGTAGATGGAATCTCACCATGTTCACATATCTTATCAATAACACTCTGTAGCTCACAAGGAACATCTGCCGTTTTCCACCTTTCAGAGTTCAGAGTTAAAGTAAGCTGAGATCTACGTTCTGTGTGAAGGTTTTGTATATATTTCATGGCAAAGCTTCGGAGTGCCAATTTCATTGCATTACTGTAATGGCCTGTGATTTCCTCACATTTATTAGAAAAGTTATTTATCAATTCTGACAATTTTGATAATTGAGATAAATCAGAGAATACATAATCTTTATCAGTTCTTGTTACTATAAGGTTAGCACATCTTTCATTACTATAATCAGATAGAGATGTAATGAGTTTTTTAATCTTCTCTTCTATTAATACTAATTCTTCTTGCATCCATACCTCTTCACTACCAGTACCTGTTACATCACTCATTTGACTAATATCTAGTACTAGATTGCATAGTGATAAGATTCTTTTAAATAAAATAACAATATTTGGAGTAATTCTTTCAAGGAATATAATACCCTCATTACACATAAGCCAAGTATCAGTATTTGATCCTCTCAATACAATTTCTGTGTTCCCATCTCTTTCGGAGATAATCTCTATAACACACTGTTTTATAGTAGCTTGTATTGAAGTCATTGCTTCTGTTTTAAAAATATCAATAAAATCAAATTCTTTTAATCTGAGAATTCCTGATACAATTGAAATTACTTTTTCTTTTTCTGGAATATCCGTGTAATCAGTTAGAGGTCTATTTAAATCAGACACAATAAATCTTGAAAATTCATTATTTAACATTTTGTGTATTAGCCTCTTCATTTCAGTCAATTGTGGTGATAAGTGGCGGAAAGCTTGTACACCTGAAAGATGTGTGGATAGAACTTTTTGTGTAGAACTGATTAAGTCAAGAGCAGCAACATAGTCAGATGTGCTGAGCAGAAGTTGGATCATAGGCTGTGTTTGTTGTACTGTACCCATCAACTTAAGAAGTTCATGCACATTACCAAGGTTTTGATTGATTTTAGTAAGACTTATCAAATGTAGTGGACTTTCAGTCAAATTGCTTTTGACACCTTTTATATTTAATCTAGTTCCTCGTACAGTCTTTACTGCTCTTGCCATTTGCTCCATTATAGTATCATGAGAAAGCATCGCATGAAAAAATGCATCAGACTTTTGAGCGACTTGTTTAGATATTTTCATTTCAATAATATCTAGGTATGTACTAAGAGTTTCTTGTAATGATCTTATTTCATTACTAGTATCTTTTGACTCTGAAAGTCCTGGAAATACTTTGCTAAACATTTTAGGATCACTTAATGATAATGATGAGCTATAAAATATATTAGGTACTTCACATACATTTTCAACAACTGGATTAGGTTTTGATTTGAGTGGGACATTTTCTTTTAATTGGCAATGTCTTCTGTATCTCTTAGATATTTTTTTACAATATGATTCAAAATGCATTAAGGTTATTTCAGGCAGGTATGGACTGGGGTATATATCTACTTTGTCGATAAAACTGTCGCCCCATGTTTTTGTAAAGAAATTTGATTGTTTTCCTTTGTTTGGGTCATTTAAAACAGCTGGTAAATTTTGTGATGATGAGTAAAATGTCCAGTTGTCTGAACCGTTTCTTGCATACAAGTGGTATTCCCTTACATGATATTTAAATCCTGCTTTTCTTAAGTCACCAAATTGCAGCGCTGAGCATATACCATTCTGTCCATATTGACATAATATGATAGATCCCTCTTTAATACTGTGTTTTTCGTGTATATGCCTGGAACAATACGAAACATGTAGCTTCGATATTAAAGTGAATAATAAATATAGAGATAAAAGTTGAAGGTAACGATATTTAACTAACCTTTCAAATTCCGTGGCATTGTTAAACAGAAGGCTGGGGCAATGTACACAATTTTGCCATGTAGGCGTTGCATTACTAGAAGTAGACTTGTTCTCCATAACATGTTGTTTTTCTCAATATTTAGGTAGTATATTATACTATCATAATTTCGAATTTAGTATCATCTAATTCTATGATCAATTATTAACAATTCAGGTAAAGCCATGATAATGATACTACACCTTACTGGGCTGTCACGATGACAGTGACAATGACTACTTTATATCATGTCAATGTATTTTACAAACCTTGTACATTAAGTATATTTATTCAACCAGATAAATTATGGTAGTCAAGTACACTTTACCGAAGTTTTTTTTTATCATAATCACATAATTTTGAACCACCAATTAATTAGCCGTATTCACAATTATACATAAAAAACGAATTATTATATTTCATTAAATTGTGTGCATGTGCACAACATATCACAAACAAGGGGGCCTATAAGACATAACGATGTTATGCAAATGGCAAATATCTGGGAAACCTTTACGCTCATAATAATCCACTACATTGTATTACTTTACTCTTAGCAATATTCGAATACAGTAAAATTATAGTTTTAAACAAGTAAAAAAGCACGCTTTCGTAGCAATATGAACTAGAAAATTTAAAATAATGTTAGCAAGTATGAATTGTGATCAAGAGCAGAAGGACACCTATTATTAATTTTTGGTCATTTAAAAGAAATTACCTGTGCGTGGTGGTCGTGCACTCCAAAAGTGAAGGCTCTTATTTATTAACAGTTATTATGAGTAGAAATAAATAAGAGATAACGTTTCACAAAAATAATTTTTATTAAGATCACTGTTAACGGAGGGGGTGGCAGCGATACGGCTAATTTAGTTACAATCTAAATTCAATAATACAGGCGTGATGTTACGTTATTCTAAATTCTATCTCTAATACTTCCATATACGATTTTAATTAATTTAACGATATAACATCATGTCTGTTGTCTTAATTTTTCGCCGTGTTTCTAAACAAGTCGCTTTGCCGCCACTCCGGCCGTCGGCCCTGACCCTTATTGTATTAGTAGGAAGAGGGCTAGGAGCCAAAAATATGGAAATCTATACACATCCATACACACGAGGAAATACTAAATGTCGTAACATTAGTAATGGCAATAAGTTAGGTTGAGTTTTATAAACAGTAGCCTATGTCCATCTCCAGGTTTCAAACTATCCCCAAATCAAATTTCATCACAATCAGCCAAGGGGTTCGACATGGTTATTCTCTCCTTGTGATCTAAAATTTTCGTAACGATCGTAAAATTGTTACCCCATCAGCAAAGAAGTTTAACTTTAAAAATACAGTAATTGATACGAAAAATCCTCGGGCTTTTAATAAAGTTTTTTATTTACTGCTTTAATAATTAAATACAAAAGATAGATGCCATTGGTTTCTATTTGAAATTACTTCAAAAATGCGTATTTTATTATTCACTTCGTTCATTGCATATAGACTAAATAGTCGGCTATGGACGGTTCATACAATTCCAAATTTCGCAATTCTTGAAATTTCAAAGACATCAGAGAATCCAAAATTGGTTCTGTATGCGTACGTTGTAATTCAACGTTAGTACTTCCTTGAAAATTACTTTCAGGTTGTATACGAGATATGTGCCTCATCTTTACCTGAAAATATAAAATATTTATATTTGTTTCTTTTTAATAATACCGGGCATGGTGATTTTGCAATTTATAATTTAAAAGCTATGACTTTTAAGTAAATGATGAAGTGTTTTATAATTTACGTAACTTTTCTCTATGGGAATATATGGCGTTCCTAAAGTAAATTAAAAAGACACTAAGCAAATCTGCATGGTCCAGACAATAGTATCTTTCTAGGTTGCCCTCAAAAGATGAACAATGGACTATACCTATCACGGGCACAATTATTTATCGTAAAATACAAATTGTTTACATTTAAACGGCAACTTAAAGGGTTAAAAATAACCTGCTCAACTGTCGACGCTGGAACACCAATATTTTCCCAACTGTCTGATTTTTTTGGTATCATTAAAGGTTTTAAATTATTATTTATCCTGTCTTTAAATGGCACTTCATTTCCGAATGCAATGTTGTGAAACATTTCTTTTGCCTTTCTAAGTAGTTGGGGGTCTTTACAAGAATAGTATATTACATGTGCTTCGAATATTAAAGCAACACTTCTGATAGTAGTGCATATGACTTTTTTAATTTCGTTATCTGCAAATAAAATAAATTCAATTTAATTATGCCTTTGAAGATCGTAAACTCTTTACATACTTAGTTATAACAAGATGCTATAATATAAGCGCAAAACAAATGATGAAAATAGAAAGGCGGATTCTTTTTTCATTTTCTTTTTTTAAATCATATAGATAATTACCTAATGCTTATTTACCGTACGCTATTGCCCGAGCCTTTTTTTTACACCTATTTTAATACAGTTCACGTATGATAGTTTCGAGTTTCATGGCAGTTACAGTTTAAATAAAAGCACCTGCTTAAACAAAGTATAAAAGACATCAGCCTTAGTTTCAGTAAGGAGCTGCAGCAGGTCAAAAACGCCGGTGTTGAATATTGAATATAAACTGATGATTTTATCGTCAATCTTTATATAAAAAATGATTTTATCAGTAAACAGAAGCATACTAAATTTCATATTTACCATAATTTTTAAAAATGTCGTACTTTCCTCCTATAATTATCATCTCTGCGGTAGAATCCTTGCAGCATTCTGCTATTGAATGGATACAAGTTTCCAGTGTATACCAGAAGCTTTTAGGTTTACTAAGATCTATTACGATACAGAAGCACGTTTTACCCTTTATGGGAATAGAGTCCAAAACATTTTTTAAAATCTCAAGTTTGCCACCGTATTCCCAAATGTGACAAACTATTTTTTCTAAATTCTGTTTTTGCATTGACTTTCTGCCAAATGAATACTCCAAAACGATTGTTTCACGTACTGGATCAGTTTTATCAAGGAAACCATGTAGAAGTGTTGATTTACCCTAGAGATACAAATCAGATTTTTTTAAAAATATAATAGGGAATGAAATAATTATTCCAATAAGGAAACCAAAACGTTGCTCCATGCTACACTTTAACTACGTGTTCAATGTTACATCTCGCATATTATTATCTTATTTATATAAATGCAAACAAACTCAGGATATCTACGCAATTCCAATAAACGGCAAGAATTGTCGTAACTTTTGAATTACGTGACATACATCGAAATCGAAACAGGCTCAAAAACTTTGTGTTATCAACATTAGTAAAATTAGTTTTCAGCACGTCGATATTTAATTTGGATACACCACTTATTACAGTAGTTTCACTTCAAAAGAATAATGTATAATTTTTTTACAAAAGCGTTTTCATCTATACAGTGTGGAATGCAGCGAAATTTGCAATCTACATCACCATAGCATGTTATTTATTCTTACCACAGATTTACTTCCTACTAAAAATACAGTTCGGCAGAGATCTTCATTTGGTTCGGAGGTAGATTTATCTACTAATTCTGTAGCAATTTCAGGTATTGATAACATGTTTCTAATATACCGAAAGTGCTTGTTTTGTTAGTGGCAAATAAATAAAATTAAATATCTTGAATTAAAAACAACATAATACACTCGAATTACACTATAAATGTGTGATATACATGTATTATAATGAATATGCCTAACATTAGCTAATCGAAAATGGTTGTTTTCTTGTTGTCTAGCAACCAATTAAAATGGACATCTTTTTTATTTACAGCAACACTGTATCCTAATCACCTAATCGGTCTTCGCTAAGCTGGGAAAGTCAGTTATTCAGTCTCACCTTCCTGTTTTATATATATATAAATATATAACTTATCCATTAAATTAGCAATAATTGTGCGTATATACATATACACTACCAGACCCGACCACACGTTGCCTTGGGTCAATTAAAATAATTTTACAATAACTTAATCTCATAATATATGTAAAAATCCCGTAGCACTGTTTGTCCGACCAAGCGTCGTCTTATAAAAACATTGACTTTGCATTGAAGAAAATAAGATCATTAATCGAGATAAAAACGATTGTATCTTTTAAGTTTGACCAAACAATAGATATATCTACAAAATTTACATTGAAATCGGTTCTGTGGTTTCGGAGATTAGCGCAACGAACATCGTGGACACGGGATTTTTATATTTATAAAGAAGATGTATTGTCAGGTTTTTGCAACAATGTATATAGATATTCGAATATCTATCGTGAGTGATAGAGTTAAGAAAGTAAATAAAAAAAAAGTAAGAGCATAAACAGCAAAAACGGTAATAGAGCCAACAAACTTAAAGGAAAACTGTTAAAGAAAAAACAACAAATTTAACAAAGTTGATGGAAATTCCGACCAAAATCAGACCATGTTATCCGTACCTTTGCATTGTTCCTTATCCAAATAAATCATTCCCTAAGCAAGACTGTTTCAATACCTGTAAATTACCTTTTAGTTTATGCAAACCAAACATTCCGTTCAAAAGATATTACGATTTTAAAACGTTGAAGAATTAAAAAATTAACGTCACCGCACCGCCGCGCTGCCGCTGGTACCTATAGCACTGCGGAGTCGGCAGCGAACATCTAACCAGACATGGTGTTACTGGAATTTTACATACCTATATGAGATTAAGT
>DWEM01003426.1:0-10707 GCA_018245935.1 Agara belti belti | reverse complement strand
CAACAAATCGTAAGTTAAATTTACATGTCCCTTGTTCCATATTTATCCATTCTATAATTAACAGCAATCACGCCTGATAATACCGAATATAAATTCAATTTGGATTTTCGATAAAAATAGGTATATGGGTGTCGATTTCAAAATATTTATTTCCTGCAAAGCTTAACACAAGAAACGTAGCTAGTTCCGGTAGCTCTTACGAATTCAGAGTAAATTCAATAACACATTGCGAAGGAAATGTCATTTCGTTGGCTTTGTGACATCTTGTCCATATAGAGACTTGTAATGATACGCACTTAAAGTGATACATTTCAATAGAAGGAAGGAGCTAGTAGACTGGTTGACTATGACTTTGGTGGCGGAATACTACTGGTGATGGTAAAGTAAGGCGGAAGATAGTGTATTGCGACTTTCAGATTATTTGTATTATATTATGTTTAACTTATTTGTGTTATATTTATTATTTGTAATATTTTAGCTCACGGTCAGTTGTTTTAATAAAGGGAGAAATACAGCTAACCCAATAAATGTATGCTAATGTTTATGGAGGTTATCAATAACGTGTAATTCAAATTCTATAGTTAGATCGCAATTGATATAAATAAATATACACACAGTCGCGTCTATTTCTCATTAAATAGGCAGATACTAAGGATTGTTACCAGCTACGGTCCTTTAGGTTCTTCTACTTTTTGCCATTGTTCATTCAACTACACACCCAAATTACCTACGCATGCTTATTTTAATTCTCGTCACTATACCTTCATTCTCTCCGCGACAAAACAAATTGACTTTAGTTAGTATTTATTAGCGATATAATTTTTTTATTCAATTCAATGCCCCAATTCGAAAATGCAAAAGGCGTTCTATTAGCGGCACGACTCGCAATGAAGAGGCTCGGCTGGTATTTTTATGTGTGTAATCTAGCCAACGAAGTGTCAGAAGGTCGGCTAAGGAACGAGCGAGCTCGCGTGCGCCGCGCTGCGTGACCCCCGGCCATTGATCACCGTTCTTGAGAGATACGACACGAACGACATTTTTTTCACACGAACCGCTCTTTAACGAGCAAGTGGGCGCGAGCATTTCTCTTCCTATGCCTTTGTCATCTATTGCGTCGCTATACATGGCGCCAACGCATTACCATTAAGGGGGTCTTCCTTTTCGTGTTTTAGAGTCTCTTTGTACTTTATCACCGGTGACCCAAAGAATACGAGAGACGTTCTAAAGCTACCCGTCTGAAATAAACGTTTATTCTTCTATACAAGCTGTTGGTAGTTTGCGAATTTAGGTTTTAGGTCGCGAGAATAAAAATATTTCTCTTTACTATTAGTGTGTACAAAAGGACTGATATTTTAAAGTTGGTGTTTTCAATTAGATGAAAATACATCTAATTTTACATTCATCCATGGGCACAGGTAACACAAGCATAAAGGAATTTAATTATATGCTTACCAGAGTTAATACTTTAGTATCTGAGTATTTTGCTGATCAGTTTTAATGATTTATCACTCAGAAGTTTATCAAAACACTACGCTTGTTTATTGTGAATCCAAACCGGACAACGGAGTATAATTGTCATTTCGTTGTGACGGTACCATCTGTCAGGAATCGCCTTCGTCGTTGATTTAGCTCTATATTGTACACGAGTTTTTGCCCGCGGCTGCGCTCGCGTTAAAAAGCATTTTATCCCCTTGGGGGTAGAATTGATCAAAAACCTTTCTTAGCGGATGCCTACGTCATAACATCTACCTGCATGCCAAATTTCAGCCCGATCCGTACAATGATTTGGGCTGTGCATTGATAGATCACTATGCCAGTCAGTCAGTCACCTTTGAGTTATATATATTTAGATAAAATCGCGCGAGCGAAATATCTTTATTGAAAACTTTGAGCGGTTTGCCAATATCATTTTATAACGTATGGTTCTTAGAAAGTAGAATGTTATTTCAAATATAACATCTAATGACGGTCTTAATCTAATGTGAGGTATCTTAATATTAGATATACAAACGAACGTTTTGAAAATTTTGGCCGAGTTTTAAAACTTAGTCCCATTTAATATACGTAAATCCTATCACCTCCTTTTGTGATTTAAAGATAATTTGTAAAACCAAATACCAATTTTAGCTAAGTCATAAGTAATCTCATACAATTAAATTTTTGTTCTATTCGAAACTTGAATGGTTTTCCTTTGTCATACCCTTGCCGCGAGTTTTTTTCTCGTCGTTTGTAAGAGTTGTTGTCACTAAGTTTGTTTCCTTTTCAGAGCACTGATTTAATATAACTTTTTTTTTTTTTTTAAGATTTGAAAGATTTTGAAAGATTTGAACTCCTTTTAGCACCCCGAGACGATTATTGATGGGTTTGGTATCATTTTGAAAATACCACCGCGCAATTAACACGGCCTATCGTAAATGTATGCATATAAGGGTATATAAGTAACCCATAAATAATAGTTCACAGCATACGATTTAATAGGATACGTTTCACAGGTTTTGACTTATAATTTCTGTATTACGCTATGCTACATAGGTAACATAAAAAGTCATATAAAACATTAGCAGTTCTTACCAAATACCCGTCGGGATTCAAATGAAAATGGCTAATGGACTGAAAACATAATTTCATTTGCCAAATTTTGTTTCGACAGTAAATATAATCATTTTACGTAATAATCTTTTAATTGCGTAATCATCATTACTATTACAAAGTACAAAGTTTGCCTATTTTCTTTTGCAGTCCTTTGTGAACAAGTTAATTCGTTGGTGTTGATGATCCATTAAAACTTTTCAGTCGTAACATTATGAACATAAAATCCAATTATTTGCACACTGTTCACGCATTTAACACGTAGAGCATGGGCAACACCCTTTTGCGTGTCCCAAGTTATTAACTCCACATTGTGTGTAGTACACAGACCTACATAAAATGACCTTATAACATATGCCGCGTCTCCCTCTGTACGTTCTATTTTCATAACAATGCGGGAAGCGCGGTGGACCAAGAAAATTGGTTGGTTTAATTATTCTGATGAATCTTGTAGCACCCACTGTTTTATGTAAATGCTTCTTTGCGTGTTGTATCACATCGACACAGTCCGAGAAACAATTCACACTTCCAGTCAGTTAGGGATTACTGTTTATGTATTTTATATACTATATGATAATGTAATGTGATCTGATTCCGAAAATGAGTTGCCGTTTAGTCGATTTACCGGACTAAGTTCTGGTCAGATTCAAGTCAAGATTGCCGTGTGGCGTTCAGTAGTCATGCAGGAGTAGTGACATGCAGTAGCATTCTGCATTAGTTGGAAATATCTTCAGAAGATGCCGTCTAGCCACAACGTTCTCTCGTGCCTTATACGCCGTTGCTACATGCTGGTAACTAGTTCAGGAAAAGCTATCTTACGTATACAAATATGTGGAGAGAGTGATGAACGGCGAGACATCTTGGCCGAGGTATCCGCAGGTAATATCGATTTAATCGAATTTCACGATTCGACTCCAAAGACTATTGAGATAGCCCGAGAAAGAGAGAGGTAAGGAAGTAAATCCGACTCTGCATAAAGAATAGATAGATCTATTCTGTTTAGAGATGTATCTAATCCTGATATAAGTAAAAAACTGCTGGTAAGTAATGGTCTTAAAATTGGTGTGCATGACGCCCCTTTAAAACAGAGAGAGGACGAAACCGTGACATCTCAAGAAACAAATAGTTGTTCTAAGTGCGTTGAGCTGAGCAAAGAATGGATGAAAAACTGCCCGAAGGCTTATGCAAAAAACAAACAAATCAGCTTTGGCGCATGAAGATAAACGGATTCCGCCTTTCAAAATATAGCATGCCACACGAACATCGTTAGTGTCCTCTTCCTGTGCTTCGGTTTTCGTATAAACATTTTAGATTAAGTAAAATACTCTTACTTAATAACAAGATATTTCTGCAGATCTAATCCAAGAGTGCATCCCGGGTCTTATTACTCGGAAAGTCGTCCAGTTGAAAGAGTAAATCCTTCTTGAAAGGATCACAAAGTACATTTTTATCCTGACCATCTCGTACAAATCGGCAAAGCTCCATCTTTTAGGTTCCTTTGTCAGCAATGCCGCACACTTGTGTACGCGTCCTTTGTGAAATTCCCTACATAGATTGAACTCATATAATGTTACAGAAATGAAATACATACATATAATCTGCTTAGTACGCTAATATTACTGATTGGAAAATTATTCACAATTTATATCGATACAATTTACGGATAAAAGTGAAATATAATTTGAAAAAGTCTGACGTAAAGTAACAGTAATATCCCTTTTATTATATACATATATGTTGTTGATAGGAATAGGGTCGTTATTCTAAACGAGAATTCTCCATAATTCTCTTATTATATTATACAAAAAAATGACAAAGGGACTGTGAGTGAATAACCTCGTCACAGGTTAGAGCTCTTTTGCAAGAATCGAATTTATTTTGATCTTGGAAAATACGACCATAGTTTTCACTTACGCAAACAAATCGAGTGGATTTTGTTCCATTATCTATATACCAGCAACTCTGCTTGAAGGCTTTTGTTATATAAGTATATAAAAATATAGATTATTAAAATATTTGCGTTTTAGATAAGGTAAATAATGTATTAGTAAATAAATATGTATCTCTACCTACGGTTATTAAATCAATGCCCGTATTTTTTAACCACTAATACAATGCTTACCTACGATATGTGTAAATTATTTCTTGAACTACATACAAATTGAAAAAAGAGATAAAACATTTTCTTTAAAAATGCTAGATGCAGTGGACCAGTTGGACGAACGCCAGATTTTCCAGTATGTTGAGATGTTGTCAGATTCCTTAACAAATCTAAAAAGTTCGTTTACTTGTTTTGTCACTCGTTATTTAACTTTAACTACACTTTGCAAGGTGTTTACGTCTGTATCTATGAACATTTAAATATAGGTAGGTATTTGCTATGTATAAAAAACCACTTGAAATCATATTCATCGCTGAAGAAAAGATTAAATTGCCAATTAGGTGTTGATCAATGCAGGAACATTTACTTCTTAATGGAAAATTGCCAGAATTTGGCATCAACGGTAACGAAAATATTAAAATATCTATGTATATTATGGTATTAAGTAGTGGATTATATTTCGGCTAATGACAAAATACGTTGAAGATTGAACAAGCGAAAGTTATCACGCTAATCCTTAAGTACTCCTAAAATTTACGTAACTAAACCTCAAGATAGTCTTAACTTTACAGTCAGCGGTTAAAGGTATGTCGAGTCTTTACTGTAACATTCAGTTCTAAGTTATCGAGGAATTGTATACTTCGAAGTTCTATCTCAGTTACAAAGACTTTGTACTTCCTCGTAACTTAACGTGTGTTGTAAGAGACAATAGATTTATAAAGTTACAAAATAACTTTAGCAGCAATGTTAAAAGGTTGTTTAGATTCAAGATTTTTCATAAATTTATGTGGAGCATTTTACGAAATGTTAATATTGTATAGTACATTTTCTAAGCAGTTCCTCGTTTGAGCCATATAGAAAAAAATCGCATGGTGGGAAAAAAGTTTTGGTATCGTTCTCTATCGTCTATTCCTTATATTTTTTGTGTAATGAAAATATTAAGTCACGTGCCCTACGTTTTCCTGGAAGCACATTGACTTCGAACCACGTAGACGATTGTCGTAAACTAAACAATAAACTTGCGTAATCGTTACCGCTATAATTTATTCGGTATGAAGCGTCGCTTTATCGTAGAGTAATATGTAAAGTCTGTTTTGAACATAAATGGTGTTAATTGTCCATTTTAAAATGCTGTAACTGGCGGGAAGTTAAGTCAATACACAACACAAAATCGAACTAGGGATACTGTATACGACAATCGGCTTGTTAATCGCTTTGCTGGCTCGCGCGTTTTTACTTTTGATTGTGTAGTGACTGTAAAAAAGGAGAAATCGACTGATAGTGTTTGGACGCGTACCGTTTCGTGACATTTGAATTGCAGTTCCAAATAATGCTCAGTAACAGTTTGGATCAACCGTTTATAGAACACTAAATTGCGTATGTTTTTTGTTACCCATTTCCGACGCATTGTTCATTATTTACTTTTATTCGACATATTGTGTACATTTATTCTTTCACAAAACCTATTCTTATTATTTGTATATGAAAAGACTAGGTAACAAACAAACAGCAATCAATACATCTATCTGTCGACCACGGATGTCTGCAACCGACCTCGAATAATATTGTAGGTACGGTACCGTTAGTGTCCACTAATGGGAATTAATTAATTAAGAGGTGTTAATAAGAATATTAAGTGTATAGTATTCATTGGTAACAGAATTGCAGGAGTAGAGCTGTTGGTAACGTTTAGCTTTAAATGATATGCATATTGAAGGTGCATTACGAGGGAAATTTCATAATTTAAATGTTCAGTTTAAAGGAGAAAAACTATGGAACTTATATTTCAAACAAATAAGCAATTGTCTATAGTGTACAATGTATTCTTCGTAAATAGTAGATACATTCGTAATGGTCAGTGTAAGCAGTGTCAATACTATCAAAACAAATATTGGTACTGCATTGAAAGACTTGTTGCTGGTATTGAAATAGTTTTTTCAACCCTATTATTTATTGTTCCACTCTTGTATACGGATTTTCTTTACTAATAATGCAATTCAGGAGTGCAAGAACTGACATTTGACGGTAGAAATATGCGGTGAATTAAGTAGTAAAACGGTAAAAACGGCAACATTTGGACCGTTAATCACATTCGTATTAGTTATTGCACAGTAATTGATGAAAACCCAACATCATATCAATATTCCAAATTATTTTGGTAAGAAGTATTTATACTTTCAATTTTCAAGTAAAATTGTTTCTATGTCTGTGATTACGTTCGACTGATTTCAATTTACTATATTCCAACGGTTGAAAGATTTACACGAAAGCGCAAGAATTGCTCAATTCGCATAAATTCATTCCAACTCGGAAAAACAAACCACCCACTATTGATAAGTCTAAATGCATAAAAAAACTGTCTATTACCCGAAATTTAAGGGAGGGGAATAGATATGAACCCGCAAAATACATGTATCTGTATAATCTAAAAGATAGAGAGCATCGGCATAATATCAAGCAGTTGTCATTGAGATATCAAGGGCACCCTTGTGATCTTACACTTATCCGACTAAGTTTAGCCTAACATTACGTAGCCTAAGTTATCGGGCGGTCTTAGATAGAGGTACCTACTAGAAACGCACATAGCTTTTGCGTTGGATCTCGAGAGGCGTTTGAGTACTGTACTAAATCAGATATCCTTGGGAAATAACAATCAAAACTATGAATACATTTATATAAGTATGTCTTTTAATAACTGAACAATTGGCCCTACTATAGTTACCGCAGCTATTTTACGTCAATTCTTTTCAGGAATCCTCCTGATACTAACCATGCTCTTTCCCATCTACATCTTTTATATCGCAATTGTTTGAATAAATCCTTCAGTAGGAAATAAATAAGGTATATGAAATTGGATCAATTTTGTTCTATAATAATATAATCGGCATTATTGTATATTTCTCGCGCAAACATCGTTTACTTTATAAAATCAGAATCGAATACAATTTGTAAATACTTTTGTACATGATATCCCGCAAGTACCTCTTATTGATCGTAAAATTTACTATCTATAATCAACACGCTGTTATACTAACAACTCGTTTCGCTTATCGGGACTACGACATTAGAATAACGTTTTCCGCCCTGACAATGGCACATTTCATAAATAACGGACCTGCGTAATCAGAGATCGACTTTGCGATTCCGTTTTGCAGGCCTTAAAAGAAAATAACCTTGTAATAAATCACTTTTATTCCGAGCAAATCATGCCAGCGAAATTCGGCCAACAATACATTTGGACAACTGAGCGGATACGTTCGTAACTGTAACGTACAATGAACATTTTGGGAACGAGAAAATGGAGTCTATGTTTAATGATTTTATACGCCTTAATATTCCTTGTCTGTGTCATTGCGTGACACGCTTTTTCGGCGTTTCCAGCAGCGGATTTAGTTTGTGTGCGAATAATGATGGAGTTTCGTTTGATGTTCCCCGCTTGAATGTTAGCGAGCGTGTCTTTGACTTAGCACTTCAAAGTTGTGTAAAAAGTGTATGTAGAATGGCATATTATTTTGAAGAAGTTAATGTAGGAGTTTGTTAAAAGTATGAATAATATATGATCGATTTTCGTTTTATTTACACTCCGCGCTACGACCTCGATGTGCGCACGGAGGATTTTAAATATTAATAGTACAAGTAAGAAATTCTATAAACAGCGACAACTCAAAGCAATGCTTAATATTATTATGTATGTAGTAAGCTCGAAGAGAGTGGAAGCATTCTCTACAGAAAACCTTTCATTTTACATCTTCGTACTTATTAAATAACAATCTGTGATATTTTTTTCTTATTCATTTAGTTCTGAAGTAGAAGGTTACGATATTCAAATCATCGTGTTTAGTTTGTTACTGGAAAGGCATTATTATCTATACCTACCCTATTTTGTAAATTACTCATACCGTTGATCCGGGGTCGTAGATTCGATTCCCATCCTGGACAAGTATTTGTGTGATTAGCGTGAATATTTGTTTTATGTCTGAGTGTAAACTTAGCTAGTCAAGAACTTATTTAAAAATGTATATAGGAATACGTACAAACGTAGCCGATAAACTTCAGCTGGCCAGCTGCCATAAAAGAGGCTCTGCTTAATTTGGGATCAGATAGCCGTATGCGAAGTTGGCCGAAGATATTATTATTTGCTATAATAAGGTTGAGTAACGTAACTAGTCTGTTTTAAAATTATATATAAAACTATAAGCAAATTCAAAAATTGGCCTTAAAGTCTATCTGTGTTAATGTTCATTGAATTACCAAATAATTAATAATAACTGATTATAATTATAATTCATATAAAACTGTGAATTGTTTATATAATTCAGCGCGGAGCTTACTCGAACCTTTTTCATTTTAATAAAACAAGACGAAATATTTGGATATGAAGAAATAACAGAACATTCAATAAATAGCCCCAAGGTTTTACCAAATTTAATAAAATAATAAAAGTTGAAACATTCTGAAATGTACACAATAATAACAATTCCAATAACTATTTATATGTAAACGATTTACATCTAATCTGCATTTTAATGATACAACAGAAAATAAAACAGATAAGTTTTTATTATTTACATCATTTATACTATAATCTAAGAAGGCGCTCCTAAACATTGGTAGGTATTTACATGTCACAAGGATATAAAAAGCTTATCGACCAACAAGTGAAAACAAACAAATTTCGATACGCTCAAAACAAGTTAGTCTAACACAATGAATATTACGAAAACAATCGCTTAAATAGATATGTATTGGTTGCTTATCCAAAATTGTTGAAAACTTTTAAATGACCATTCTAGAATTTCGGTTGCAATTGACGTGTCTAGTGAATGACGAGTTACGGATTATTCCTCAGCATTGCTGTGTGCTTACAGTCGTCCCCGATCGAGTTATATCTGGCATGTTTCTAGATAAATAACGGTGATGATTTATCACGTTTCTGTTTGCATTAAGGAACTGAGAAGTTGGGTGAGCGAAATTGTTAACAACATCACACTTAATGTAGACGCCTCGCCTGAACTCCTCACTGAAACAAACAAGCTTTGTTATTATTCGAGTTAATGAAGAGACTTCTTGGGAGATGGAACGATCATTACTATGGTCGTTAAGAATTCATGTACGGGGTATTAAACAAAGACGTAAGTTACTAATGTGTTGGTAAATAATGCTGATGTTGTTGCAAATTATTTTGCATGGAAATCTGTGAGTTCGCCGTCAAAGCGTTGTATTATTCTTTTCGCAACTCATTTTATGTCTTTTTGCTTCGCGGGACTCCCGGGAGTTAATAAGTATAAGCTAACACGCTAACTTGCCACAACGGAACGAGTCATCACGTTTCGTGTCCAGACGAAGCGACTTTGTTCCCGAAAATATATTCAAATCAAGGATAAATAACCTTTTTCTAAGTATGCGTGAACCATCTCGGATTGCATCTATACTTCTACTCGCTGGCCTCTCATATAATGAAAGTTTGTGATTTGGTGGAGTCTGCCAGCCCGTGTTAGTTGTAGTTAACGCCTGAGAGATGGTCACGGATTATGTCAATGTATCGAGATCCATTGTGTAACCCTTAAAGTTTCTAAAGAACACGGAAACGCTAAAAAAAATTTGCTACTAACGATCATCTGCTTTGTTTAACGGTCAGTGTCTGAAGTCACAAATCGTTTGCGGCTAGCTTGCACTTCAAGGGTTTGGGTTCTCGAATAGTTTAAAGGGTGATTTAATACTGTGTGTAAAGTTAGAACTGGGTATTGCATAATCCTTCTTATTGTCATTGCTTTATGTATTATATGTTTTTGCTTTGTAAACTATTTGAACCGTAGTGTGTTGTTTTTCTGTGATTGCCTGTCAATCATAGTTATTTTACCTATAATTTAGGTAACAATTTTAATCATTATATGCCTTTTAAGTACTTTAATGCTTCTGTTGGTGGTAACTTTGTTGGAGCAATATCTATATATTAATATGTGAAGCGAAAACTTATGATCCCTTTTTACGAAAATCGCGCGGACGGAGGAGTATGA
>DWEM01003425.1:0-10708 GCA_018245935.1 Agara belti belti | reverse complement strand
AACGTACGTTCCCTCAATTTCCGTGGAGCCCCGCTCTCGTGTACTTTGTCTATTAAAGACTAAACTACACAGCTCGTCTATGGTACGTATAGCGCAGTTCCAATATCAATTTGGACAGCCCACAATGCCGAATGTCTATAGCAAACAATATCGCATTGTTGTCGCTTCCTTTCATTTCGGTTGAAAACTAGTGTTTCTTCATTTTTGCGAAACTTCAATTATTTTAAGTAAAATTGTTGGCGGTAAACGCGAATCTTATATCAGATAGCAGAGCATAACGAGATAAATATTATAAATAATTACAATCTAATATAATAACCTGGAACCCTTCCTATAGGGTTATGTTATACATAACTAGCCAATACGAGTCGAATGCATTCGGCCGATTTACTCAGTATGGCACTTGTTTCGAAGTAGCAAATTTTCATGTGCGAATTCAGGCTTTTTTTATTGTTGGATATTGATGTGCACAGGCCGCAACGACCTCAAAACGTCAATTAGTCATTTACGGCATCTCTGATTGAAACAAAATACCTAGCATTGTTTACCGTGTACTCGGCTCTGGAACAGAGTTGTTTGGCCGATTACGAGTAGATAAATCCCTACACTTAATGCTTAATCAAAGAAACGCATCTTGATCTGTGCCAATATCTTTTAGTACGTCGTATTCTTAGTTAATCTACGGTAAAGGTTGGGTACTGATGACTGGAACCACTTCGTTCCGGAGATTAATCGTTGCTATCCCGTCCCGTCCTAGTCTTGTTCTAAACTCATTAATCCGTCGGCCACAATTATTCACGTTGCAACAATGGTATCGGATTGACGGGGAGACTTTGATTGATAATAAAGCTTTTATTGATCGCGAGCCTAACCATCTCTTTATCCACAACTAATATTTTAATGATCTTAGGTAACATACATTTATTAAGACATTTATACGAGTAAGCTACAGTTGTATTTATGCGTTTTAAACGCGTTTTAAAATGAGAGGAGATGAAAATATATGAAGTACAGATCAAAAATGTTTTTCGCTTAACATAATGATATGACTATGCAAACATAACAAAATATTATCTTAACCCGCCCCGCGGCTGCTCGCTTTTCCTTGGGCGGCACTTAGCACAAGTAACACGTAGCACATAAATCTTATTTGTACGTCGCCCAAAATCTAACATCAAACATTTTAAATTAAGTCAAGATGGTCGAAATGCTAATGTTCCAAGATTTTTGTACAGCGCAAATCAGAATATTAAATGGAGGAATATCTGAAAGCTATTTCAATTTTGAAATTCGAACATTCGAACGAAAGCATTGTGTATCAAGGAAGAACTATATTAGTGACGCATAGTTCTTTCCCGCTCATATTAAAAATGGCCGGAAAGATAATTAGTAATATTTTTTATTCGATTCAGTTCAAAGCAAGAGAGAAATCTACTTTTTCGCTAACTGCACATTATAATAATTACTTTCTTCTAGTATTGACAGCCGTAGTACCGTGCACGAAATACACAATATAAATAAATATGACCACATTTCAATTACACTTCTAAATTAATTACAGATTAATATGAAACCGGCGATAAACGCGAAACCGACACGAAGGTGACAATTTGATTAATAGACGACTTTAGTACACCACAAAAAATATTACGAAAGCTAGATACAAAGGATTTTGAATCTTAACCATAGGTTATACGGTTGATGTTGCATTAGCGGGTATCCGGCAGGGTTTCGTAACTTCTAAGTAATGAAAAATGCAAGTTGGTACCGAGTTTCCGTACTTAAGCAAGTATAGGAACTTGGGTACGTACGGCTTGTATGACAAATGGTCGCCTGACCCTCTTTGGGAGTGAACTTTCCCCAAAATAAATATACGTGTCGCTGTGATATGTTGCACGGCGCTTGCTAAGATTACCGAAGTTGACATTTTGTGAATAGCACCTACATTACCCTGAACACTGAAGAGTGTAAAGGATGACATGCTAGCTTTCATTTTTTTTTTAATAAGTCTGAAGTAATGCAAGCGTGTTTAGTTATGCGAATTTCCGTCTAGTATTGGGTATGCTCAAGATTTTTTACTCTGTACTGTAACGTGGTCACCATTTTTGAAGCACCAGTTACGTGACTTCTCGTTCATTATTTGATTTCGATTGAGTAGCTGATGATGAGCACAAAAATATTTTTTTCCCGACCGCAGTCCTACGAATTTAGAAATTTCTAACTTTGTGACTCACGAATGGAGATTTTTCTAGAATCCGTGCAGACAAAGGCGCGATAACCAGCTAGCGAATAATAATAACAGGTTATGATGAAAGGCAAAAATCTTCGCAACTCGATCCAGTATTAAGGGATGTTCCAGTTATTAAGGCCGATGACTTGTACATCTCGCGCACCAGTCGCTCGGCTCGCTCAATGCTTCCATTAGCTAAACAAGACACTTTCAATTAATTACACCGTGAATGCGCGGGTTCTACCGCCAATATACATTTCTATAATGAATTAAATGCGAAAGGCTAATGAATATCGCAAAAAGAACTAATAACTCTTGGAACTTGCTAAGAAATGAATCGACCTCGTTCATTAGCTGTCCGCCGCCGTTTTGTATGCCCAGCTGGTACTAATTTATTAATAATTTGATATCAATATAGTATACCCACAACTGCCACATAAAACAGATTTAGAATATTTGATGATATATAATTATATTTCCCAAGTAATAAACAAACATGTTACAGAAGTTTCGTTAGCATCATTTGTAAATTTGCTAATTTTACCACTCAGTTCAATATAACAGTTTATTGCTTTTTTTTATTTATTCTTTATGAGAACTTGAAATAGAAGAAATATGAGGTATAACGCTATCAATACAGTGCCGAGTTCTGCTTTAGGGACTGCGCTGAATTCAGCATCGATGATGCTATACATGTATATTAACGGATGTATAGGATTTAATAAAACTATTCACAAAAAAAATATTAAACTTTATTCTTATATATAATCTATATACAATTACAACTGATATGTTCTTTAAGTAACTTCAAGTAAATGTCAAAAATATAACTAATCTTAAATCTAAGAATAAATGCCCAATTTCAGTATGGCTACACCTAACAGCATGTTTTGTCTGTTTATGAAGCAATTGTCAGCTTGAGATTAATTACTTAGGTATAATTTGATCGACAAACAAACATTACAATTATAACAATTCTTACCTCGAAACATTTTTGAAAAATATTATTTTAAAATATATCACGCACACAGATAACACGAATTACATCTATTAAATAAACATAACTCAATACTTACAATCAATACTTGAATATAAATTCGAAATGTGTACATAGCAATATTAAAATAAATAAAGCATATATCTCACATCAAATGTGGAAATCCAAAAAATGTTCAACTAAATATAAGTAACAACATATTACTAATTAATTTTAATATGTGGAGACGTTATCCTTAACCTACATATGTTGTTCCTACTTATTTTTTGAAAATCATTCGAAACACGATACTAGGTATAATTCAATCGGGCTATTTAGTATGTATGCACCCTTATATAGCTTAGGGCGTAGGGGAGTAAGCGTTATTTGCTAGTTAAAATAATGTGTAATAATAATAACAATGACAATTAAGACAATCCGATTCCAGATTAATCGAAAGATAGAAATAGTGAGCGTCGGATGGAAAGGTGGATGGCGCGGGGCGTGTTCACAGTTCGTCGCGGGCGCGGCGGCGGCGCAGCGCGAGGTCGTCGTGCTGGAACCACGTGGCGTACACCTTGGCGGGCTCCGGGGACGAGTGGCGGTGGAACGACACGGGCCGGTCGCGCGCCAGCACCTCGCGCGCGTAGTCCTGCGGACGCGCCTGCGGTGCGGTGCGTTGTTGTTAGGAAATCATTCAAATTTAACGTCATTTATTTAAATCGAAGAGCAGTGATAACGGTGGTCAGAACTTCAGTGTTCCACTCCGATGAAGGAAAACATCGTGAGTGGCAGCGTGCTGGACTGGGGCCTAAAGTAGAACAACGAAAGGATCGGAAAAAAACATCTTTTCAGTTTCTCATTTTCAGTGATCGATGAACGTCTTATGAAAAATAATTATTCTGTAAACCGAAATAGAGCTAGTACGGTAAGGGATTCCGGTACCTGATGGAAGAGCGGCGAGTGCGTGAGCGTCAGGTTGAGGCGGTGCGCGGCGCACGCGCCCAGCGCCATGTTGTCGGGCTGCGCGCGCGCGCCGCAGCCGCACGCCGCCAGCGCCCGCGCCGCGCGCACGCTCAGCGCCGCGCCGCCGCCGCCCGTGATGTAGTCGTAGCCTGCGCGACACGACATACTCTCCCGATGACGAAACGAGGCGCAACGAAACCACATACAACAGGGATAGACACGCCCCCCTGTCATCGAGACTAAGTCGCATGCTTCAAAAAGTCAATATCGATAGACTAATACAATTGATGCCTACACAACAGTATCAGATTGATCTAAACAATTGTGTAAAGTGTCTTTTATATACGCATATTTGTACAAATAAACATAACTACGTATTTTTCAAAAAGTCAATATTCGCTTTAAAACAATCTTTATAAGCTGAATGAAACTTAAAAGTTATCGCAGAGATCAAAGTGAAGATCTGGCCGCTCGTTCGACTAGTCGATATCAAAGAAACCGCGAGATTCCATCTAACTCTTAAAAATGCTTGTATTTAAAATCACTCCCGAGCCCCTTATCTTCATTGGCACGTACGCGGTCTTAGATTAGATCGAACACTCTATGGACTTACGCTTTAATGCGTGCATCCACCATAGCGTTTGATTATTATGCATTTTCGCAAAATGGAATCCACGATAAAAGCTTCTTTAAAATAAAATCGCCAAGAAAATAACAAAAAAAAGTTATTTTTTTTAATGAAATTTTTTTAAGTGTTTGCTAGGACTTGTTGATCCGTCCAACGCACTTAATCAATTCAATCAATCAAATATTTTATTTGACGCTAAAGTTTCATAGGATGTAAAACAATACTAATCATTTTGTAGCCGATGCCTTCATTTATTGTCCTACTAGGTGGGAGTCAAATCCGTACTCATCGGCTCCGGGAGTCAGGATGAAAATACTAAAGCGACAGATTAACAAATCTCACAATACCACATAGACGACAATAGTTATTACCTTTCGCTAGAGTCTCTTTCTTGCCATAACCGTATCCGTATCTCTCGCCGAGGACCGTCACTTCGTTGCTACCACGATAGCAGGTCAGTACCTCGCAAAGCCTTTGAACCCTACGGAAATATTGAAATAGTATTTATCAATGCAAATGGAACATTTTAACGCACAAGGTTTGAAAAGGAATTCTTACCCCAATATGGTGTCGTCGTCGGCCAAAAATATCCACTTGACATGAGGCATGTCCTTCACAGCCTTCACGGCTTTCTTCAATATCGCAATTGTTTTTGCGCAATGACCTGTCTTAGTGTTCGGGACACCGCTGGCGACGGCCGGCAATGATGGGTCTAGGGCATAATTACTTCAATCATTATCAAATAGTACTGAAACATTATACCCAAGACTTGAAATAGAGCTAGGAACAATACGACCAGACAAAACCAGTAGGAACTTTCTCAAATGATCAACATCTCCCCGAAACGTGTCTCTCACCGGCTTTGTCGCTATAAAATTGAAGATTGGTAACGCGACTGCCCCATGTTTTCTTCACCACTCTCGCTCTGGTGGAATGGAAACCGCTCCAAGTCTTCACGGCGAAGAATATCGAGTCCTCAGGAATTGGCCTGCCCTGCCGAGAATCATGGTAAATCAGTCATTACTTATAATAACAATGCCAGCTAGCGGACGAACGAAGATGTAAGACGTTACTATGTGATGAATTCTGTTTTTCCATATTTTTCGGATAATAAAAACCATGCAATTCATACCTGCCAATAATTTTGTTATTCTAATATGCTCATTGAAGTACACAAATATTCGATTATAAGCAATAGGTATGGCATAAATTCTTTTTAAGTTCCAACCAATCAATAGATTCAACCTGATAAATATAATCGCGAAGGACAATGGCACAAACAAAAACTAATACGAATCTTGATACAATAAAGTGGCAACTCCCAAATCTACTCACACATATATCAAACTGCCTTGGGTAAGTAGCGCAGTTGTCACCAGAAACGATGCAGAAGCTCAAATCCGGCGTCAGCAAAGGTCCAGGGTTGTCTTCGCTACCATAGATGAGCTGCGCCAATTCAAACGCAGGGTCTATTGAGAAGTCCGCTTCAAGTTTGCGTTCTCCGCTTTCAATCTGATATAGCAGTCTTTGGAAGAACGTTTATGTGTTAATCAAGAGTATTAGTTAGGACCAAAAAACTATTAGTGCTCTGATTCAGAATAGAGACTTTGAATACATCGAATGGAAAAGAAATTGTGCGGCCGAAGACCTTAAGCAAATTAGCAGCCGAAAGAACAGGTAATCGATGAGATGCTCAAAGAGAAAGACGAGACATTGTAAACTGTTTAACATTAAATTGTAACACTAACGAGTTAAGTAAAATGCAAGAAGAACTATATTATAATAATTAAGATATTACTATTATTATTAATAGTTTTAAACCTTACCTATCCATAAGTTTCAATTTCATAGCGAATCCACTCGCAAAGTTGGGGTAAATGAAACCACCATCTTCTTCCAATTCTTCGAAATATGTAAAGTGGTGGATTATCGTGGGCTCTTCGTCACTTAACGGGTAACCGAGCCACATGATGTCCTAAGTTTGGAAATAAGGTACAATTATAAACACCATATCGATGGTTTAAAATATGAAAATGGAAAGAGACACCTCGAATAGACAGAGAGACACGTTGCTCCAATTTTTTAAAGAAAAAGGAACATGTAATATAAAGAATTTTCTGAAACAGTAAAAAGTTGCCAAAAATAAATAAAAACATGTTCAATAAGAACTCACCTCCTGGGTGTCCGCAGCAGCTAACGCTTCAAAGAGGATTTTGCACCTGACAGCTGTGTGAGGCTCCACGTACAGCACCCATCGTACGTCGGTGTCCTTATACTTCGATACCAAGGGCCTGAGCAGCGGCGTGATCGTCCAAGCGCCGGGAATCGGGAAATCCTCGTGCGTTATATGGACAATTGGTCGCCGCTGAAAATCGATCTTATCTATACTATTACATTGGGGAGGAAAGTTGAACCTTAAAAGTTCATCAATTTCTTAAGCTACCAATAGTTTAACACTACTTATAACTTTGATGCGTAACGAAGTAGCCTTCACAAAGTCGCCCTGATAAGACTCATAAAATGGATAGTCCACGAGGAACACGACTTTCAGAAATTGGCCATGATTCCTTTGCTCACCTCTTCTAGATCCATAACTTGATTGTGTATATCTTCTTTGAGGCGTGTAGCAACGCTGGCCAGATAGGGCTCCGTTTGACTTATTATTACGAACGCTACATTAGTGGAATCTGAAAAAAACAGCAGAGGTATAGGTGTCGGATAGATGCAACGGGTAATCTTGCGGGAAACGGGTAAGATACCTTAGAGACGGTTACAGAATTTAATACGGACAATTTGGTCGAAAATCTCTATTTCCAGCAATCAACAATAGAACAGTATAAAGGAGTAGACTTACTGTCAGTAGTCAGACAGAAAAAGTTGTAGTCACCTACCGAGTGAAATTTTTATTCATATCGGCTATCACGACCTTACTAGCATGACGTGTATTACAGAGACAACCAAAATACTTTGAAACACGTTAGCAAACTTTACTTTGTCATAAATCTCTCACTGTAAAGTTTCTATTTCACCGAGGCGTCGCAAGACTATTAGCATCTGAATTATTCATTGCTTCCCGTATATCTTCCTTTCATTATCTATGCTACGACGTTGAATCCGAAAGATTTTAAGCACGAAAATTGATAGACATTTTCTTAGAAGATACGACAAACGCATATCCGCCGCTATTTCTACTGAGACAGTCTTAGAAGTAGACAATGATTTATTGATAGTCATAAGCGACAGCATAGTCTATATTTTATACTCGTATCATAAAATAGCTATGTTACATATTGTAACATATATCTACTAATTGTTACCTTTAGATTCATTCGTCTTACAGGGGATATGAAATTTTTTCGCTTCAAAAGTATCCAAAATATTGACCTTGACAATCGATAATTACTGCATCAAATTCCGTTAGAACCGATTCCTTAATTTTGGTTCATGTGCAAAAAACACAAAAGAAAACGTTCCAAGGTCTATGTTATGTACAAATTACTATTTTCATAAAAACATTTTACGTCCAAATTTAATACCCGTTAGTATTTCATTATAACAGTAAATATTTTCGTATATTCATGAAATCCTCGAATAGCCGGTGAACAATTACCGGATTATCCATCTTTATTGGAAACTTCGTATAATTGCGACGTGGTGAAATTTCTTATCCGCAAAACCCTATATTATCATTGTGGGAATCGGCTCGACGAGTTACGCATTCGTGTCGCACCTGAAAAGCTTTCCACGTCATGCGGTCTATTCGCATTAACACGTGTGTAGGTACATACTCTGCTAAATACACAGCGGATGCAGATAAGCCGCGCGATCGATGCTGTAACGACATTATCGTCAAATTATGACGGATAGCGCCGCACAACACCCACGGATTGCACGGCGCCCGTGTCATCAATCAAACGCAACGTCAGCTTTCGTACAGGCATCTCGACGATTAATCAGCCGACACCTATACGCGTGTACGGCGAACGGCATTACACCGGGAGCACGGGAATTTGGCCGCATCGGCGCCCAATTCAGAGTCGAGAATATCTTGAAGCGGATCGTGGCTAAGCCTGTTGCGTTACGACCGGCTCTGCGGTGTTTTGTAGTTAATCAGTTTTGGGTATCACTAGGATTTGCGGTGGCTACGTATTATAGTGTTAGATCACGATAATCTTGTGTAATCAGTGTTATATGACGGGCTGTTATTAAACGCTCGTAGCGTCGACGCGAATGCAGATTGCAAACGATCTGTAAACTAAAACGAGACTCGAGAGTAACCAGCTGAAGTTTATTCCAGATCCCCGATGGTGGCAGGAGAGAGTGCCCAGGAGTGGGACATAAAAGGGTCGGTTTATTTAGGAATATCAGCTTATTTGTCTCTTACGGACAGCATAAATATGAAATCAATATATTCAACTGTAATGTTAAAACCCACCTATATCTATGGAAGTTGACAGCCAAGCCCGAGACGGCGTAATAATGACGATATGGAGAATCTGATGAATAATTTAATAGCTAATAATCTCGCGTCGCAGGTGCAATGTAAAACTTTTGAAGACGAAGATTTATAGCGTAGCGGAGATATTGGTTTATCGAGGAATATCGGATTTTCAAATTCATATCATAATAACCTTAAATACATACGTACGTTGTAACTAATGAGGCCGACCGACCGACCGACCGACCGACCGACCGACCGACCGACCGACCGACCGACCGACCGACCGACCGACCGACCGACTGACCGACCGACCGACCGACCGACCGAGAACCAAATAAAGTTTATAGTTTTCGTGTACAAATGCAGTGAAATGAAAAATAAGAAATAATAAATTAAATACTTATTACAATAGCTAATGATACAGATTAAGGAGTTAAATTAGCCGATAATGGTAAAAATATGGATTGGCGTAAACGCTTTTGTAAAATCTTCGTTCTTTAAAAGTTCGCCCTTTACATGTGTCTCCATTTGAAACATCGTATCCTTCTATAAACGTAATGTGAAAATAAAACGAAATGAAAATCTCGAATCATTCTACACGAGAGCTCTTTCTTTATCTACTACTTCGGAGAGCATGAAGCACCCCAATGAGGTTTTAATGTGTCGCCGCTCAGATCGCCTGCATTATTCATGGTGGAGCGACTTAGGAGCGCGTCAGGTTCACGGGATTTGAGATTCCTTTCATTCCTGAGATCTCACACTTCAGCGATAGGCGTCGGATAAACTGAATATTGAGCTTAGCGCCGAGTGTACTTTCGCCTGCCTTTGAAGGATTTAACTGAGGGAGTAAGTATACGGATAGTTAAGTTTGTATGAAAATTGGTCGCTTTGAAAGTTACGGCACCCTGACATTTTAGATTCACTCTTGGTTAACACAACAAATTAATGAATTTATTGATGTTTAGAGATTCAATTTCAGCGCGAGCAAAGCCGCGGGCAAAAGCTAGCTTGTCGGCAGACACCAACTGAATGGAACACACGCCACTAAAGACATTAGATTATTCCGCGATAATCTCGTCGGGTATGTAGATGTTATCAGCACATTGGAAATTGAATATTAGCGTAATTAACTTGGACGACGTCACGGCATGTTCAACTCACGTCTACTGACGGTCCTCTTGGTTTAGTGGTTAGAGAATCTGAGATTCCCATTCGGGACAAAACTTGTGTGATGAGCACATTTGTTTGTCTGGGTTTTTGTATATCGACGTCTGCATATCAGCTCTGCGGTTACGATAACACTATTTCCCATATTTCATTTGCTTACAAATACAGAATCCAATTTTTTATTCCCTGAATACGTGTATACCATGAGACATTTAGTATGTATTTGAATACTAGCTTTGCCCGCGGCTCCGCCCGCGTGGAATTCAATGTGTCACAAAGTTTTTCCCGCGTAAATAACGA